>CAJHQP010002582.1:0-83053 GCA_905132765.1 Moricandia arvensis
CTCATAAATGAAACCATGATATGATTTTATAATACTATAAATATTATTTTATAACCTAGCTATATTGAAAATAAGCTAAATAATTATACTAAAAATGAAGTGTTTTTAATAAATTATTTTCTTTATCTATTTTGTAAATGTTAGTTTAATTATTAATATTTAATTTGGTTACAATATATAAATAATATTAAAATATTTGAAATTTTGTTTTATATAATTTATACTTTGTCATTTCATAAATTTATCTAAACGTATAAAAAACTAAATCACAATATCGCTAAAAAGATTTCAAATTTTATGTAACTTAATTATTTCATGATTAAACAGTATTATCAGCTATAATCCATAACTAATTGAGCCTGAAGGATTTAGGACTTAGCGAGATGAATTTTAATATGACAGCATTAAATAAACCAGATTTTATCATTTTAACATCATTAGTCACATATAATTACAAAATCAATGAAATAGTGTGTTGTAAAAATGGGAGACTAAATTAGTTATGTGTTGGTTTTTCTTCTGAAGTTTATGATCCCTTACAAATATCAATTTGGACAAAAAAAAATATCAACCTATACTATTGATGTGAACCTGGACGTGCTTGAACAGTTTGGACGAAGTGACACTCACTTAGGCGAGCTAGTTGAGTTGAATCAGACTAACACTTACTTGGGCGAGATGGTCGAGCTGAATCAAAGTGACACTTACCTAGCTGAGCTGGATGAGCTGAATACTCAAGTGAGCTGGAGTGACACTAGCCTACACGAGCTTAGCTGGACTAACACTCACTTGGACGAGTGAACGAGCTGGTTCAATCTTCCAAGATGGTTCGACCACCCTAGAAGCTACAATCAACTCCATTTCTGATGAAAAAATCCCATCTTTTGAAGGTTCTAAGACATATCGATGGTCCAAACTACTCAGAGAAAGTAAGGAACACGTTTTGGATCAGTTGGTCTTTTGTGATTTGGTTTGGACCGAAAGAAAGATCCAAAAGAAGCTACTTTGTTTTTCTGGAAATGGATTTTGACCAGGGCTTAGACAAATGATTCATTAGCCCATTTTTCATCAAGAGAAGACCAAGAGATCTCCAGGAGAAGTCAAGTTCGTGGGAGGCCAAGGGGCAGTCCAAGTTTTAGTCAAAACAATAATTTAGTCTAAGTCTTTGCTTGCATTTTTCTATGTATATTTTTTTAGCTAAGTCTTTTAGGTTTCTACAACTTGTAAGACTATAAAAAGATGCCTAAGAGCAACAAAATAATCAGACCATTTGATTAAAAACTTGTTTTTTTAGAGTGAATCTCTTTTTTCCTTTGGAACTTTCGATTTCTTAATGTGTCATATCTAAGGATCAAACCGGTGTATCAAGGATTATTCCACAAACTCTTGTGTGGCCATTCTATCAACAAAGGTTTCTGTTGAGTGTTTAAATATCTCAGGTGTCTAGTTCTTATACTCATCATTGGTTCTACAAGAAGCATCATCCTAAGGTTCACCGCCTATCTTCTGAAGGATCGTTGTTAGCATCAGGCACTATGTTTAACATACCTCTTGTTGGGTCTAAACGAATCTGTGGAAGCTTAGGATTATCCCCATACCATCCTCAAGTTCATTTAGGGACAGCAACTCGACCAAGGTTGCATCAACTATTAAAGGTTGACCTTATCTAATAATTACTCTTAGTATATCTCTAAATATTACTATTTGTACGAACATCTATACTATTATTTGAGAAGTGAATTTGCTTATGTGTCATGTTCTCTGTGATTTTAGGTAATTTTTCTTTTTTGTCATGTTGTTAATAATTATATATATATTATAACTAAAACAAATTTCTATTAATAGTATTATACTTTTTTCTTTAATTATAACAGATTTTGATATGAATTAGTATTTTTATTGTTGTATATTGTTATCTTACAAACTCGTATTATAGAAGAAGAGAATTTCTTAAAACTATAAAATTTATTAATTAGTTTATTTGATATTTTTTATGTACACTCTTATTTTAACTCTTTGTTAGACTTGGGAATTTTACCCAGACCCGAAAAACCAAATGGAAACCGACCCAAAAATATAGGTTTGCTTCGAGTCCGGGTCCAAGAAAAACCTAATGGGTACATTTTTCGACATGCGGGTTTCTGTTTAATTTTGAATCCTACCCGAAACCGGATCGTATATCCAAAGTAAAAAAATTGTGTATATATTAGGTATATTTGAGTATTTTGGATATGCTTTTTGGTATTAAAAATATATTTTTAAAGTTTTTGGTTTGGGTTTAAATTTTGAGTTTCAGTAATATTTCAAATTTTAAAATTATATTGTGTGTATTCAGATAAAATTTGGTTATTTTTTTTTGGTTTCTCAAGTCAGATTTCGGGTAAAATTTACGGTCTTTTGGGTATTTAAATATTTTAAATATTTTTTGGGTTTTGAGATATTTTTCATGTTTTGAGTATTTTTGTGTTTTTGAATACTTCGAGTCTTTTTGGGTCCTAAATAACTGAACCGATCCACACGCATTACATGCCCAAAAATTACAAATTTTTATAGATATTTGAATTATTGATCCGAAACCACCCGGACCCGAAAGGTACCGACCATAACCCAAACCATAAATTTCCAAATATCTAGTTAGGCTTAAATGTGTATGACCCGATGAACCCATATCCAAAAGGAACTAATTCATACCCGACCCAAAGATCGAATGCCCAAGCTTACTCTCTTTCTCTCTCTCATATATTTTGTGTGCATTTCATAAAATTTACATTTTTTTATTTGGTGAAATTTAATAATTACTTGTCATATTTTTGACTAATTTAAAAGTAAATATTTATAAGAATTTTAATAATTTTAAACTTATGTTAGATAACAAATTTTTATTATAAATATTTTTATAAAAATTAATTTAATAAAGATATTTTCTAACGGATGATTTACTAAAGTTGTTATCATATTTGTTTTTGTAAATATTTTGAGCTATTAAAAATTTTAGAATTCTTTCAGAAAGATATAAATGTTTGTAGCACACAAATGATGTTACCATCATATCCACTCCATAATTGTATCGTTAGCTTCATGTTCATATCACTAAAGAGCGATCAAATTTCAAACGTTTAGTATATAGCACGTTTAGTGTATAGCGCCTAACAATATTATGGATAGTCACGATCTTATGTAAAAATATTGAGTGAATTAAAGATAGCTTATTTAAATGTTATAATAATGGTTAGCTATAATATTTGGTTCTATATAAGAGATTTAACTAAAAATTAATAGATGCAGCAACTATTTTAAATAGATTGTTTAGAATGATCATTTTTTAATAGATTCTTAATCCGATCTCGATTTCTCTCGATGAATCCGCTACTCTCCCAAAAATTTTGGGAGACACTTTTTTTTTACTTTTTTTTTGTAATACCCAACGGAATTATGGTCGAAAATTAAGTTGTGGTTTGTTAGGCCAGTTTCAAAGAGTTATAAAACCCAAAGGCTATTCAAATTGAAGCTCATTTAAATCACATACCTTTTTGGTTAAATTAAATATTAGAAAAGTCCATTTAAAAAAAAAGTAAAACAGAAATATATTGCTCCAAATTTTCATTGTATTTATTTTCATAAAATATTAAAATAGTGCAGTGACAACTATATTTGGTACTATATTTGTAAACATAATAGTTTAGAATAAATTTAAAAATGTTAATATAGTAAACTTAAAAAACTCTTTAAAATTAATTTTTATGAGTATAAATATATAACTTTTTAAATCATGTCTCTATATCTATGAATATTTTTTAAACATAAAAATCAACACAATTACAAAAGTATTATGTTATCATATATTAAACACCTAACCTTATAATTAAAAAATCTTTATTTTTTTAAATAAGAAAACAATTCTCATGCTTTGAAAACGCAGATCAAAATCTAGTTATATATTGTATGTAGTATTCCAATAATATTAAAAATTAACATGGTTTTTTACAGACATAAATTCTCATGACAAGGATAGTATATCACTCTAGAAAATTTTGATGCTTTGATGGGAGCACAAAATATGAGGGCAACACTGTCATCTCTAAACTCGGAGATGGAGTCGATTATTTGGGCAATGGAATGATTGAGGAATTTACATCAGTTTCATGTCACTTTCGCAACGGATTGTTCTCAATTAGTGAAGATGATCGCGAACCAGCAGAATGGTCATCATTTGCAAATTATCTAGAAGATATCAGAATCCTGAAAAAAGTTTCCATAGTTCAGAAATCATCCATATTTCAAGAACACAAAACTCAAGGACGGATAGTCTAGCACAAAGTGCGAGAAAACAACTGTTTTTATTGTTCACATGGATGCGTGCTCTCGTTTTGGTTTACAGAATCCAGAAGTCTGTAATCTATTATCTTAATCTTCAGTGCACTCTTAACTAGAGATGGGGCTAAGGATTACATTATTATCCAATAGTTACCAAAAAGTCTAATACTATGTTTGTTTCATTTTAGTTGTCGTTCTAGGTTTTTGCACACAGATAAGAAAATATTTAATTTTGTATATTTTCAAAATAAAAACATCATTACATATAAACCTAACCACATTTCAACTAATAAAAATAGAATAACATATAAAATTAATAAATTTTACATTGAAATCATAAAACAAGACTTATTTTGAAACGAAAATTTTACTCTACAATAACATTTAAATTTAAACGGAGGTAGTACTTACCTTCTCATACCTTTTTGGGATCAAAACGTTCTCATGCTTAACCATTTAAACACATAAAAAGTACTCTATATATATGTATATGTATTTATAATTTTATATTAATTCGTCGGCCGGTGCCTAAAGACAAATTGTTGTAATTAAAGAAAAATGGACGACTTTTTAATGAGACTCATGGTCATGTTGTTTTCCAGCGAAGAGAACCAAGTGACCCATGTTAATGTTCTATTCTCATTTCTCATATATTCCATTTTCGCTGTACGTTTTTTCAAGACTCTTCAAATATGATTTTTCTTTTGTTTTCCGACAATATTCTTCAAATATGATATTTTCTTTCCGTTGATAGTATTGGAAGCCGTACAATCAGATGTTCTTCGGTTATTATTAATGTCACTGCGACGGTCCATAATTGTTTCATTGTCAATTAGTTTTGACAGTTAATTTGTTGTACCGGTAGATACATAAATCAGAAAAAACCACCGATAGAACAAAATTAAGCATTGAAATGTCAAGCAAAACTTCTTCATCTACTCATTTCAATATTTTGAAACGCGTCTTTTAATACGTTGCAAATGGTAATATGAGACAGAGTAGACGAAATAGATAGTTGTTCTATTTTTCTATGACATCAAAATGCTATTACACAAACTTGAAATGGTTTGGATATTCAAATTGGAATAAAACAATTCACACAACACAAAAATCTATAAAATGATTGAGTAGTTCTTGGTGAAAAATTAGTAATATCATTCGGTTTTCAAGGAATATAAAATTTCCTAGTATTTTCGTTTTAATTCTTGAATCTCCTGCACTTCCATGCTTACCATTATCCAGTGTAGGGCTTATGCAAACTAAGTAGATAATCGTTCACTTTTTCGTTACTAAGTAAATAAATAAAAGTGGCCAAAATACCTTCTCTCTCCTCCTTTCCTTTCTATCCGCCGGCGACAAAAAGTAGATCTCAGCCTCCCCTCCGACTAGTGCCGCATGCGCGCGGATGAGAGTGTGCCGTGAGCGACTGGCTCGGCGGGATCCCTTCCTCCCTTTCTCATCTTTGATTTGCTTCTTTAACGGACCTATCGCCTCATTTTCTTTGCTGGGAAGTCTGTCTCTTGGCGGCACTTGTGGCTCCTCCTCGCTGTAGAGAAAGTCTGGAGCCGCTCTCTTCGACTTGGTGGTGGCATCCTTGGCGCAAGGAAAGCGTCGGTTTCGACGATTGAATTCGGATTTTAGGGTAAGTCCGGAGGTCCCTTAAACTTTCGGTTGGTGTGGTTGCGTGTGGAGGTGATTAGTTGGCTCTCTTTTGCTCTAGTTAGCGTCTTCGTGTTGTTTTTCTTAGGCTGGGTGAGTGGTGAGTGGGAATAGACCGGAGTTCTACCTTGGCGTCTCGGTGAACGAAGCTCTGTGTCCGCTTGCCTTGAGTGCTCTGGAGTTTCTATCTAGCTTATAGATTAGCTTCAATCCTTGCTGCTAGCGTGGTGCTAGGGCCTGTGAAGCGAGCTTGTGGAGTGTGCTCTGTGTGGTGTTGATGGAAGTCGTCTATGGCTTCTTCAAGACAGCTCTATCTCCTTCATGTCAACCTTCGGTCTCTTACGGCTTGTTGTTTTTGGTCTCTGAGTCGAGCATAGTCGGTGTGCTAACTCGGGATAAAGCTCTTCTGCATTGGTTTTGCTCTGCCGTTCCACCGGTATAGCTTTAGACATCAAGACTTTTCTCCCTTTGGTTTTCAAAGGAGACGTCTGGTGGTGATTCTAGAGGCTTCTCTTGGTATGAGTAGTCCCAGTTCGTCGGTGGAACATATGGTTTTGTGGCTCATCCCAGTGCCATGCCGTTGTGTCATGGTAGGGTCACAGATTTTGTCTTGCAGGTCTTGGAGCTTCACTTCAAACTCAAGCAGTAACCATTCTTCGCTAGTTTCTTGCAATTGGTTTTGGTGTTGTGGTTCGTTCTGTTCCTGCGGTGTCGGAGTCGTGGTGTCATATGGTGTTTGCATAGGCGGAGCAGAGTGATTTTCAAAAGGTTATGTTCTAATCCCTTCACCTATGGCATTTGAGCGTTTACTGGCAGAGTTGATTACAGGTCACGAGGAGATTGCTTAATATTGGCTACTCTAGAGACTGCACGGTTATTCCCGGCATCCGAAGAAACAAGGAGAACCTCACGTAATCGTGGTTTTGTCAATGGTTGAGAACGGTATCGAGTGTCCGAGAAACTTCGGGCACGGATTGATGGAACGTGCGTGGGCGGAACTCGTTTTGTATCTTGATATTTATAGGATATTTTGTTTGAATCACCCTTGTAATTCAACTTTGTATTCCCATTTGACGGGTTCTTTTATATAAATTTCAATTTCAAAAAAAAAATGAATAAAAAAAAGTACATTATAATGCATATAATTAACATGGAACATTAATTAAGAAACGCTCCATTCATAAATAAATAAATAGACACTCCATTCATGTTCGATGGACCCGCGTCACCCTTCACATTCACACATAGGACGTATGAGTGTGTGTATTCAGTGCCGTGCCACGCCACAGTATAGAAAAATAAAACCTTTGCTTACGGCAGCAATTTTTTTTTTTCAAAAAAAATCAAGAGCATCATCTATTACTATCAGAGGCATAATATAATTTTAAGAACTTGAATTTATACATGAAAACACACTGATAACTACGATTAAAAAACATGGGCTTATAATGAAAACATGGATTTCCTAAGTAACAACCAATGTAGACAATTGTTAATTGTTTAAGAATTAGAGTAATTAGATGTTAACGATTATATTATGAATACATTTTAGTAACATTAAAAACCTGAAGTTAAACAAAAATTTAGCTTTATTCAATTATGACATAGAAACATTGAGTAATTTGAATATCTTATCTTAAAAAATAGTTATAAATTTGAAAGATAAATACTTGATTTTTTTTTATAAAAAAGTAAATTTGTTGTATAACTAATATTTTGGTAAGTTTAGTTATTTATAGATTATTTTCAATTGTAATGTGTAGTTTAGTTTTTATTGAAAAGACATTTATAAATCGCTTATGGTAAACATAAACATTCGAATTGCATACACACAGAGCCTATAAACAATTATAGGCTCTGTGTGTATTTAGACTTTTTTATTCTTTTCTCTCTTTCTTGAAATTCGAATTGCATAAAAATGCTTTGGAAACCATATATTAACTAGGGATGGGAACAAAGTCAAAATCCCAATTTTTGAAAGTATTTATGATCAAATCCGTCTAAATAATTATTAATTTGATCCAGTCCGATCCAAAGTTAACTGGGTATTCGGTGTTCGGATATCCGAAAAATCAAAAAAAAAAAATCAATCGGATATCAGATTCTATCCATACAAATAAAAAAATTAAAAAAAAAATCAAAATAATTTTAAATAAGGATATTAATTACAAAAATAAAAAAGTAACTTACTTTTTAAAATTATAATAACTAAATTAATTAATTTAATAAATAAAAATATTGTAAAACTTATATAAAATATAATAGTTATATAATTTATATATATGCATATATCATATCAAATCATATATTCGTTCATAAAAATATTAATATTTGTGATTTGCTTCATTTTTTTACAAATATTGTATATTAGTATTTGTTTTGCTTCGCAGAATTAAAAATATCCAATTTTTTTGTTCAAATCAAAATGGATAATAAATCGAATCAACATTTACGGATATTTTGTCCAACTTCACATGTATGGACATATTTAAAAAGCAGACTTCTGAGATGATAAAACGTTTCACTTCGTGTTTCCGTTTCAAACTTCATATAAACCAAGCTAAGATTGAATTTCTTTTGGTGTAAGTTAAGATTGAATTGGATAAGTTGATTAGTACATATACATTTCCTAGCATACTACTCTTAAGTTTCTTCTCATTTCAGACGTTAGATTCTAAATAATTATAACATGTATGCATATCAGCTATTTGTTTTCATATTCCAAATTTATTGGTTTTTCCTTTTCTTAAAAAAAAAGTTTTTCCTTTCTTTTAAAATGAGAAACATCGATCTTGAAGTTCAGTATGAATTAAAACTATCAAAGACTGATATTATAATATGGCTTATTATAGGGTAATAAACTAGTTGTTTGCATAATGTCAACGAATAGAAAAATTACGTACAGGAAATGCATGACAGACCAATTTGCACATAATGTAAGGCATTGAATACTTAGAATCGAGTTCTTCCTCCGAAAGAGGCGATCTAATCCATGTTCATCACGTCACGTACCATGCATTTACTTAGGCGTAAATATCGGCATAAACTTGTTTTAATAATGCGCCAGTAATATTTATTCTCTTTTCACGATATGCATTATTGCAAATAATAATATCTCTTTCACAAATAAAACAATCGTTGGCAAACCAAGTAAAACTATCACAATGGTAGATAAAAAAATTTTTTTGACTAAATCACAATGGTATATAGTTGCCAAAGTAACTTTAAAGTATGGTTATTTATGTAATGTGTAAACTAAAGTTTAGTAACAAAAGAAGTTGCTTGAAATACCATAAGTTAACTACCACTTTTCAAGAATATACTCAATCAAAATATACTCTTAACATTTATATTTAGGTTTTAGTGATTGTTGTTTAGAGTTTAGTATTTAGGGGGTGCGGTTGGGTTTAAGAAATTCTATAAATATATTATAAATTATTTTCAACATTTATAAATTATTTAGGTGGATAGTTTAGTATTTTCCATCACAAACTTAAGTTTTAATGAAAAATGATTATTATTTAAAAGTAGATTTTAAAATGTTATCAAATTTGTGGTAAATTGAAATGTTCCTACAAAATCTTGATTGAAACCAAACATCTTATATGCATATAACTGATGTTTTGTCCAAATTTTAACACATCAAATTACTTTTAATTAGAAATTGGCATGTGACCAACATATAGTTTAAACGGTCATGAATAAAATATGATTCGAATAGTTTGTAGAATTTGTAGCATAGTAAAAATGGTGAAATAACCATTTTGTAAGATATTGGCATCTATTGTAACTTAAATTAAGACATCGCTGAAAGTGGGGCGAGGGGTGGGGAGAGAGCTATCCTAAAACTGTCCCTACCACACTCAGAACGGTGTAGTTAATTAGTATCATCAACCAATGTGGATATAATACAGTTGGATCTTAAAACGCATATACAAATGTGAACAACAATCGATCCTTAATCATATTAATTGCCCGGTTGAGTACATACTAATTAACCATATCAAAGGAAAACATAATCACAATGGTATCATCTTTATTGCTTACATACATTATATATATTATAATTCATAGTTGAGAGTTGACCATGATAAATTATACGATTTCTTCACCATTTTCAAAAAAGGTTACGTATACATAATACACATAAGTAATAAGATATTGATGTTACATAAAGAAACCATACATGACAGATCGAGATAGGATAATTAACCATATTCTCGTTAATAATAAACAAAAGAGATCTATTCAGTTCCTTCATTTTGAAAAGAAAATGTAGATGTGTGTTGTATATATAATACAGATGAGATACAACATAGTTTCATAGTTCTTCCATATACATTTGTTCACACCTGAAAGACAAACCCTAAAACAAAATAAGGAAGCAGTAATAATCAAAATGTCGCAAGTTCTGTATTCTCTAACGTTCCTCTTCGTTTTCCTCGCATCTACAAGGATACAAATAACAGCAGCCACTCCACCATCTTACTCCAAAAACCACAAAATGTTCGTGAAAACAGCATGTAATTCGACAACCTACCCTGACAAATGCTACAAGTCCTTATCATCCTACTCATCCACCATCAAATCCAACCCGATTAAGCTCTGCACCACGGCGCTTAACCTCAACGTTAAATCCGCAAAACAAGCAGCTTCCGTCATCTCTAAGCTTCTCAAAAAGTCTCAGAGATCTGCAGCCGGAAGAAAGAATAAAATGTTACCGGAGAAGCTTATCCTCAGGGACTGCCTAGAGGAGATGAAGGACACAGTTATTGAGCTGAAGCAAGCGATCACAGAGATGAAGACTCTACGAGATGGCTCTTCTGTGTCTGAGCATATAACCAACGTTCGGACATGGGTCAGCGCGGCATTGACCGACGAAGGGACTTGTACGGACGGGTTCGAAGAGGTAAAAGTGAGTAAACTAACTAAGAAGAAGGTAACGAAGGTTGTTGTGGAACTTGCAACGACGACTAGTAATACTTTGGCACTTATTACAAATCTAAGTTACTAGCTAAAGATTGAAATAAGATAAAACGTTTGTTAATGAATTATTACGCGCGACCGCTTGTGCATGTTTCTTTTTCTACACGTCAAGATTGATGCGATAAATTTCCTGTGTTTACCACACAATGCTGTACGATGTAGAGTTAATTTGATTAAGCCAAGTTATATTATATACATATATCTTTATACCGCAGAACTTTTTGAAAATATGTGGGGGGGGGTTGGACGAGCCGTTTAACTTAAGATGGTTGCTTATTTTATTTTTCTTTTTTGATTTTTTAAAAAAAAAAAAATTAAAACGAACCACTCACGGGCCGCCACGTGTTAGTGGGACCCATGAACAGTGCAAGAACCATGCTAAATGGGTTGTTTATTTTGGCAACTTAAACTACCCTCTCTCTTCAAAATAAGCAACTCTCCCCCTAAACAATCCTCTTAAGCAACCCCATTAAACATGCTCTAAGTACTTCCAAAATAGCAAATTTGGGCTGTGTTCAGAGCGGTTTTTGCACATGCCCATTTAGTTTTCATAAATTATCTTTTTGATTTAAAGGCCCAATTCCTTGTAAAATTGCAAAATTAAGACACATTTATGAAAAATCATATATTATATAAGGGAAAGTTTGAATTTTATAGATCTGCACACATGGCTCGACTTTCTTTTAAAGATAGTCCCATTAGAAAAAAACATGACTTTTACTACATTTGGGAGATGATGTATGACAACTCTACGAAGAATTGATATGTTGTTGTGATAAACTGATTTGATCGATATTGACTAATATATGTTAAAAAGAAAAAGAAATATCAAATAAGTAAGTGAAGACATTGCAAAAAGGACATTGGCCAAGACATTTATCTTAAATATATATATTTTTATCTTCATTTTCTTTAGTTTCAGATCCAGATTTATGCTTGGTCTTTAGGTCTTCTCTTTTGTTCTATGGCTTAGCATTGTTTCATCAATGGTAGAATGAATCAAGCAACGACATATTTGTCAGGATCTCTTACTCTTTTCGGTTGTGATCCGATTTGGGCCCCTTCTATTTTGGTAGTCTATGGAGGTTTCCTTTCTCTCGTGCTTCGGCCTCAATTGGTGGTTATTTGGGTTTACCTTCAGATCTGGTTCTCGATCTCGTGGAGAGTCTTGCTTCATAATGGATTTACTTATTCTTAAAAGCTTCTTCTAGTTTTTTTTTCTTTTTTGTCGTTGGCGGCTTCCCGGTTTGTTTTTTCTCGCAGTCAATGAGCTGGTGTGTGTCCCTCGCGTCAGTCGATTGTGGGGGTGGAGAAGCAGTTCTCTAGAAGTTCTCTTTAGTCACCATCCTCTTTTGTTTGTGGTATGGGTTAAAGTTGAAATTTCATTAGATTAGATTGTGATGTTGGTTGTGTTTTTATGTGTGTTTTAGCTCGTTGGTGATTTCTCTCTTGTTTAGGCTTATCTTCATGAAATTTCCTTGGGTCTGCTTGCTTAGTTTATCACTTTGTATTTGATTTGTTTAATTCAGTAAATTTTATAGATGACAAAAACATACATGAAGGATAAAAAGGGTGTAAGAAAGTTTATATAGCCTAAAACGTGACTTACTCAGTTTTGCCATTACAGCAATCAAACGCTCAAAATTAGTCAAATATGAATCCATATTCATTTGCATAGATTAGTTAGTGTACATGTAAGTCAAGTTGATAAGGAGTGAATGTCTGGCTGAAGGGAAATTAGCCTCAAAAGTGCAAACCATCCAAATACGCCTCTAGTACATACAATGCATTTTGAGAATGACGGAAATGACCAATTTACGTCAATTTATCGTTATGACAATGATAAAAAAAAATTATAATAGTTAAGAAGCTAATTTAACCATGTGAAATGAGTTTGGATAAAATGAAAGTTAGTTGGATTCTGCGTAACGTTAGATACACCGTTCATAGTATATGTCGAGAATGGTTCAAGTCAAGACTGTTTGACTTGGTTCAGACTGGATGTAAGCATCATAATGAGTATCCTGGAATCTACTAAGAGTGGAAATTAATATATGGCTATGGATAATAAAGTTGGTTTGAACATGACATTCAGTGGATTGTTTCAGTTTTATCAATTGTACGTATTCGAAAAGGTTAAAGGAAAGCTGGAAAGTGGTCAACATTGTTCTCCTACTTCACCTTCTTAAATGTGACTCACCTGATTTTTTCTGATTCAGCTTCTTACGTACCCATGCCACCCTAGCCCACTGTTTTATCTAAGTGACCCAAAACAGGATCTGATCCATAGGGTGTCGTAATCTTGTTCCACAAGGCCAATGTGAGTTTCAGTTATGATATTTGTATTACTGCAAAGCAACTATGAAATGTTTTTATTCTTATTGATAACATGCTTGTTAATGATGGTCTTTCTTAGTATATTATCATATGAATGTTATATGGAGTAACATGGCTAGGTGATTAAATATATTTGGTTTTTGTATGATACTTAGTCTTGGTCTAAGGTAAACTAACTAACATATGCATCTTAGGTTGGAAAGCTTTGAGATATGTTTGATAGGAAATGTGTACCTATACATTTGAATTAAGGTCTCGTGATTCGTCTTGAGAAACCTAGGGTTAAATGTCATTGTATACATTGTCACATCTTCAGTTTGGTTTGGGTTTAAGCGATTGGTCTTGCATGTTTTTGTTTGATTATTGCACGGCTGATCAAGTCAAATTTGACCTAAACCAGATTGGGGTGTCACAAAAGATGGTTTCAAACCATCGTTATTTCATGTTCATATGAAACTCTTTCACCATTTTATCAAGTCAGATGAGTCACAATATGACCATTAAGAAATCAGCCAACTCCTTTACTTAGGTAGATGAGATTAAGATTTACGCTTACTTATGTAGATACATATTCATATTAGCACTTGCACTTGACACATTGATCATTAATCGCTTCTACGAACAAGTGCATATCGCTCAATGCTGTTGTTGCACTCAGACTCGATCGAAATCGTCTCACGATTGAACTCAGACTCACATCTTTCATAACCGCCAACAGTTCGCTCCTCAGTGGTGATCCATCACTTAACTCCCAAACAACATTCCGGTTAGCGAAATACACAATCATAACTCCCTTTCCATGCCTCTCTCTGAGTAATCACCGGCCATGAAATATGATATCTCAATTCATCATCATGACCTATCTCGATAATTACAAAAAAAAATACGATCAAGTCAGGTAGAAGTGTTACCTCTCCATCTCAACTCACTGATGATCTCCCTTCCATGGTTGTAACTGCCAGTCAATTGCTTCCATGATGATGCATTGCTTCCCAACAATATACATCTCTCCCATGCACATACTAAGCCGATGTACCCTTTCCCAAGGCTTGCACTTGCTTCGGAATCATCCATGACCACATATTGTTCGGTTCTACATCCTAATCGATCGCTCCATAAACTCAGACATGATGCAATCAAACTAAGACGTGCAGTTGTCGATCTCCCTCCTCTCACTCATTTCCTGATTCGATCTTCCATCTCTCTCACTTCTGGCTCCTTTCCCTATGTCCCTCTCTTCTATATTTCTTAGTTATCAGTTTTGTCTCTAAAAACCCGTGTTTGTCTTGTTCTCCATGAAAATTAGGATAAAAAGGAAGGTTGGACGGTTTTCTCTCAAAGTGTAATTGTCCTTAACGGCACCCGTGCGCCCAAGTGGATTAGTAACTATATTTTGGAAGTTATTTTCCTCAGAATATAAATGTTCTTATGCTTGGCCAACTACCAAGTGACGGTTCCTTTCCCGGCCAACTACCTCATAACTGCTTATCTGCAATTCCAAAATCTAATAATAGTTTGTGTCAGTTAAGTAGTCTAGTAACCGCTCATAAACTGTTTTGGTAATTGCTTTGCTAACTGCTCCAATTGCCCAATAACCGCCAAATAACTGTTCCCATAATTTTCTTTGACTTATCAATACTTGTTTGGCTTAGCAACCTTTCCCCCAAAACATATATCAGCCAGTTCATGCACCGACTAACTGATCTCAGATGAAAATTTAAACCTTTTTATCTGATCAATCTATCTAACACTCGTCCTTGAACTATTCCAACTGAGTCCTCAGAATGCAGGTGTTACAAAAGGCATTGTCGGATTATTCCCATCCATCGGCTACCTAGACCAATCGCCTGGTGCATTGAAAATCCCATTAAGCCATTGGCCTTCAGCCAGGCAT
Source organism: Moricandia arvensis (assembly GCA_905132765.1). Taxonomy (NCBI): domain Eukaryota; kingdom Viridiplantae; phylum Streptophyta; class Magnoliopsida; order Brassicales; family Brassicaceae; genus Moricandia; species Moricandia arvensis. Next base: position 15,191 of record CAJHQP010002582.1, read on the forward strand.
ACAACCATACATAGGGTTTATAGGCTTATAGCAGGTTTGAGTAATCTACACGAAGGCACCAAACAAAGAAAACACACTCGGCCAACACCTTCTGTATCAATCAAGCAACACTCAATCTTCCAATACATAATCCTAGATCAACTCAATGGCCATGACCAAGAACCAGACAGTCGTAGACCTTCAGTTCTAATCCTACGTCTTCGCACTCACCTTAGCAAATCAGAAAGAAAAATGGAGAAGAGAATAACAAACTACAAGGCAGACTTTCTGTGACCTTTCCGAAAACTGCCAACCACCTCGTCTTACCGCCCGACCACTCGCCTGGTTTGGTCAACCACTTGACCTTAATCGTTCACCGAGCAACCCTCTCTCTCTCTCTCTCTCTCTCTCTCTCTCTCTCTCTCTCTCTCTCTTTGTCACATGATTTGTCTATGGTTTTCCCTTATAAGTGTTGTATGGCAAAAGGAAGAAGAGGCAAGGAGTTAGGGTCGATGAGACACAATTGGCCATGGGCCGAAATGGTGCGAGTTAGACTTGTAACCATTCACCCTTCCCTTTGTGTTCATTTTCCAAATCGCTCACATCATATCGCCCATAATCGCCCAAGGACTAACCTTAATCACCGCAAATAGACTGATCTTAACCTAACTACCCTAACATGGACAACCCAAACTTAACCGCCTAACCACTCGACCCCACTGACCAAACCCAGAGGTCAATGGCTGGACCGAGCACAACTGCCTCACTACCCAACACGACCGTCTCAGCTAATCTAGTTGGCCGGGATGGTCACCTAGCGGGTCCGAGCTGAGTTACTGCACTCTGAGCTAACCTCAGTTGGTACTTTATGTCTAAGTTGACTACACTCTCTCTGAGCGATGTGGAGACTTGTTATGGTCGTAGGAGCTATCCAAACCACTGACTCGACCTCTTGATAATGCCTATGGAGTATCCAGGTCGTTGGTTCTTCTGAACCTTGACTACGCTTGTCCATAGACGTCCGTCTTGTCGGAGGCAGGATTGAGGGCGTTACAAGTCTTCCCACGTGATTTGGATTCTGTTTCAAATCCTCATCAAGCTCCATCTGATTCTCATACCACTCTAAGTAATCTAATTTCATCATACCCTCTGTCTCCTAGGTCTTTTCCTTAGACCCGATGAATTCCCCAAGTATCAAGACTGTCTTGATTCCTTTCCTACTTGTTTGCTTTTCCATCATATACATGATTTTAACAGGTTGAGCTTCGAAGGTGAGGTTCTTACTTAGATCAAGAAGTATTTGGGCAATGATCACATCGTGTTCCTTCAGACATTTCTTAATTTGGGACACATGAAAGAAATTGTGAAATGCTTTTATGGTTTCCAGTGACTCAAGCTTGTACACTACATCCCCAACCTTAGAAACTATCTTACTCAAATCTAACTTACCCCTCTCCGAAGTCCTCGTCCAACCCTGAAAGTTATGGTTTTCAGACAGACCATGTCGCATATCTCGAACTCGAGGTCCTTTTGTTGTCGATTCACATAAATTTTCTATCTATCATATAATTCTCTAATCCTATTTCGCAGACACTTGTTTTTCTCTAATATTGTCGGACCTATGAGCTTTCTTTCTCAACAAAAAGACGTACAACATGGTCGACCATAGAGTGTCTCATACGGAGACATGCCTATAATAGAATGAAAGTTGTTGTTGTATGTAATTCCACCAAATTAGGTACTTCTCCCAGGAATCTCCCCAATATAAAATACACACTTGGAGCACATTTTCCAATGTTTGTATAGTCCATTCCCGACTGTCCGTCAATTTTGGGATGGTAAGAGATGTTCATATTTGTTGAATCCATATCCGGACGATAATGAAATGAGGTAGGAATATAAAGGATCAGAGACTTTCGTATTAATAATCAGGAATAAACAAACTCGGAGATTACAAGAACTTCAAAGAGATCGTCTAAAAAACAGTGTCTAAATGAATTCTCTCTGTTGTTTCTCTGGTAGTCGGAGACGAGCTCGTCCTGGACAGGAGAGGTTGTCTCAGACTTTTCTGGTAGTCAAAATCGAGTTCTCTCAAAGAAGAGAGGTCGCTTTAGACTCTTTTTGGTCTCTCTCTGACGTTTTCTGGATGTCCTTTCTGTGACTCTGACATCTCCTATTTATAGTGAAGTACTACTTTGCCTTCTTGTTGAGTCATCATTCTCTTAATGGACCGGGCCTAATTTTAGGCCTAGCAGTTAGTGGGCTTTGTGCTAGGCCCAACTCCAACAATAGCCCCCCCCCCCCACAGTTCGCCAGGTGTTGAGCTCTGGTGAATTTTCGTATTCTGAAACAAAATCGGACCGGTCTATAAATAATCCGTTTTGTCTTTATTGGGACATATATAAGTGACTTTATTTCTCTATATAAGGCTTGGTTGGTATGGGTTTGGTTTCCTTGTCTCCAACATAAGAAACAAAAGGTATCTTCATTCCCTCTCTTCTTTCTCTCTCATTGCTGTTTTTTTATTATTATTTTTTAGTGTTGTTTTTAAAAAAAAAATAAGAAGGGAAGAGATAGGATTGGGTTGGGGTAGTTTGTGTGGAGGAAAAAAAAAGAGATGGATGAAACGAGTTTGGGGAAGACGGGTGAGATGAGATCGAGATTGTCATCCCTTGGTGTGACGGGACCGGCGACTGAGAGAGATTTGGGGAGGTCTGGTCACATAGCTGGTTCTAGTCGTGGGGAAGACGAGCCTGGTTGCGGAGCAACTGAGCCTGGTCGCGGAGCGGTTGAGCCTGGTCGCGAGGGAGCCGACCCTTGTCCTGGTCGCGGAGCAGCTGTCCCTTGTCCTGGTCGCGGAGCAGCTGTCCCTTGTCCTGGTCGCGATAATGTCTGGTCAGCGCCGGGAGATGAGATAGCTGCAGAGAAGCTTGGTCGCAGCCATGGAGGAATTTATTCTGGTCGCGGAGAAGCACAACCTGGTCGCGGGGGAGCCGTTGCTGGTCCTGGTCGCGATGGTGTCTGGTCGGCGCCGGGAGTCGAGAGAGCTTCGGAGAAGCTCGGCTGTGGTCACGGAAGAGCTGTCTTTGGTCGTGGGGAGGCTGGCTCGTTGGTCTCGGCGTTGGAAAATGGGACAGAGCTGCTGGTCACGGGTGAGAATGCTTTGGAGGCGGTTCGTGATTGTGGAGATCTTTGTTGCGAAGGTGTTGTCTTGTTGCCTTTGGATCCGGATGTTGGCTTGCACTTGCTTCGGAATCATCCATGACCACATATTGTTCGGTTCTACATCCTAATCGATCGCTCCATAAACTCAGACATGATGCAATCAAACTAAGACGTGCAGTTGTCGATCTCCCTCCTCTCACTCATTTCCTGATTCGATCATCCACCTCTCTCACTTCTGGCTCCTTTCCCTATATCCCTCTCTTCTATATTTCTTAGTTATCAGTTTTGTCTCTAGAAACCCGTGTTTGTCTTGTTCTCCATGAAAATTAGGATAAAAAGGAAGGTTGGACGGTTTTCTCTCAAAGTGTAATTGTCCTTAACGGCACCCATGCGCCCAAGTGGATTAGTAACTATCTTTTGGAAGTTATTTTCCTCAGAATATAAATGTTCTTATGCTTGGCCAACTACCAAGTGACGGTTCCTTTCCCGGCCAACTACCTCATAACTGCTTATCTGCAATTCCAAAATCTAATAATAGTTTGTGTCAGTTAAGTAATCTAGTAACCGCTCATAAACTGTTTTGGTAATTGCTTTGCTAACTGCTCCAATTGCCCAATAACCGCCAAATAACTGTTCCCATAAATTTCTTTGACTTATCAATACTTGTTTGGCTTAGCAACCTTTCCCCCAAAACATATATCAGCCAGTTCATGCACCGACTAACTGATCTCAGATGAAAATTTAAACCTTTTTATCTGATCAATCTATCTAACACTCGTCCTTGAACTATTCCAACTGAGTCCTCAGAATGCAGGTGTTACAAAAGGCATTGTCGGATTATTCCCATCCATCGGCTACCTAGACCAATCGCCTGGTGCATTGAAAATCCCATTAAGCCATTGGCCTTCAGCCAGGCATACAACCATACATAGGGTTTATAGGCTTATAGCAGGTTTGAGTAATCTACACGAAGGCACCAAACAAAGAAAACACACTCGGCCAACACCTTCTGTATCAATCAAGCAACACTCAATCTTCCAATACATAATCCTAGATCAACTCAATGGCCATGACCAAGAACCAGACAGTCGTAGACCTTCAGTTCTAATCCTATGTCATCGCACTCACCTTAGCAAATCAGAAAGAAAAATGGAGAAGAGAATCACAAACTACAAGGCAGACTTTCTGTGACCTTTCCGAAAACTGCCAACCACCTCGTCTTACTGCCCGACCACTCGCCTGGTTGGGTCAACCACTTGACCTTAATCGTTCACCGAGTAACCCTCTCTGTCTCTCTCTCTCTCTCTCTCTCTCTCTCTCTCTCTCTCTCTCTCTGTGTGTGTGTGTGTCACATGATTTGTCTATGGTTTTCCCTTATAAGTGTTTTATGGCAAAAGGAAGAAGAGGCAAGGGGTTAGGGTCGATGAGACAAAATTGGCCATGGGCCGAAATGGTGCGAGTTAGACTTGTAACCATTCACCCTTCCCTTTGTGTTCATTTTCCCAATTGCTCACATCATATCGCCCATAATCGCCCAAGGACTAACCTTAATCACCGCAAATAGACTGATCTTAACCTAACTACCCTAACATGGACAACCCAAACTTAACCGCCTAACCACTCGACCCCACTGACCAAACCCAGAGGTCAATGGCTGGACCGAGCACAACTGCCTCACTACGCAACATGACCGTCTCAGCTAATCTAGTTGGCCGAGCTGGTCACCTAGTGGGTCCGAACTGAGTTACTGCACTCTGAGCTAACCTTAGTTGGTACTTTATGTCTAAGTTGACTACACTCTCTCTGAGCGATGTGGAGACTTGTTATGGTCATAGGAGCTATCCAAACCACTGACTCGACCTCTTGATAATGCCTATGGAGTATCCAGGTCGTTGGTTCTTCTGAACCTCGACTACGCTTGTCCATAGGACGTCCGTCTTGTCGGAGGCAGGATTGAGGGCGTTACAAGTCTTCCCACGTGATTTGGATTCTGTTTCAAATCCTCATCAAGCTCCATCTGATTCTCATACCACTCTAAGTAATCTAATTTCATCATACCCTCTGTCTCCTAGGTCTTTTCCTTAGACCCGATGAATTCCCCAAGTATCAAGACTGTCTTGATTCCTTTCCTACTTGTTTGCTTTTCCATCATATACATGATTTTAACAGGTTGAGCTTCGAAGGTGAGGTTCTTACTTAGATCAAGAAGTATTTGGGCAATGATCACATCGTGTTCCTTCAGACATTTCTTAATTTGGGACACATGAAAGAAATTGTGAAATGCTTTTATGGTTTCCAGTGACTCAAGCTTGTACACTACATCCCCAACCTTAGAAACTATCTTACTCAAATCTAACTTACCCCTCTCAGAAGTCCTCGTCTAACCCTGAAAGTTATGGTTTTCAGACAGACCATGTCGCATATCTCGAACTCGAGGTCCTTTTGTTGTCGATCCACATAACTTTTCTATCTATCATATAATTCTCTAATCCTATTTCGCAGATACTTGTTTTTCTCTAATATTGTCGGACCTATGAGCTTTTTTTCTCAACAAAAAGACGTACAACATGGTCGACCATAAAGTGTCTCATACGGAGACATGCCTATAATAAAATGAAAGTTGTTGTTGTATGCAATTCCACCAAATTAGGTACTTCTCCCAGGAATCTTCCCAATATAAAATACACACTTGGAGCACATTTTCCAATGTTTGTAAAGTCCATTCCCGACTGTCCGTCAATTTTGGGATGGTAAGAGATGTTCATATTTGTTGAATCCATATCCGGACGATAATGAAATGAGGTAGGAAATATAAAGGATCGGAGACTTTCGTATTAATAATCAGGAATAAACAAACTCAGAGATTACAAGAACTTCAAAGAGATCGTCTAAAAAACAGTGTCTAAATGAATTCTCTCTGTTGTTTCTCTGGTAGTCGGAGACGAGCTCATCTTGGACAGGAGAGGTTGTCTCGGACTTTTCTGGTAGTTTCTGGTAGTCAAAATCGAGCTCTCTCAAAGAAGAGAGGTCGCTTTAGACTCTTTTTGGTCTCTCTCTAACGTTTTCTGGATGTCCTTTCTGTGACTCTGACATCTCCTATTTATAGTGAAGTACTACTTTGTCTTCTTGTTGAGTCATCATTCTCTTAATGGACCGGGCCTAATTTTAGGCCTAGCAGTTAATGGGCTTTGTGCTAGGCCCATCTCCAACAATAGCCCCCCCTCCCCACAGTTCGCCAGGTGTTGAGCTCTGGTGAATTTTCGTATTCTGAAACAAAATCGGACCGGTCTATAAATAATATGTTCTGTCTTTATTGGGACATATATAAGTGACTTTATTTCTCTATATAAGGCTTGGTTGGTATGGGTTTGGTCTCCTTGTCTCCAACATAAGAAACAAAAGGTATCTTCATTCCCTCTCTTCTTTCTCTCTCATTGCTGTTTTTTTTATTATTTTTAGTGTTGTTTTTTTAAAAAAAAATAAGAAGGGAAGAGATAAGATTGGGTTGGGGTAGTTTGTGTGGAGGAAAAAAAAGAGATGGATGAAACGAGTTTGGGGAAGACGGGTGAGATGAGATCGAGATTGTCATCCCTTGGTGTGACGGGACCGGCGACTGAGAGAGATTTGGGGAGGTCTGGTCACATAGCTGGTTCTAGCCGTGGGGAAGACGAGCCTGGTCGCGGAGCAACTGAGCCTGGTCGCGGAGCGGTTGAGCCTGGTCGCGAGGGAGCCGACCCTGTTCCTGGTCGCGGAGCAGCTGTCCCTTGTCCTGGCCGCGAGGGAGCCGACCCTGTTCCTGGTCGCGGAGCAGCTGTCCCTTGTCATGGTCGCAATAATGTCTGGTCGGCGCTGGGAGATGAGATAGCTGCAGAGAAGCATGGTCGCAGCCATGGAGGAATTTATTCTGGTCGCGGAGAAGCACAACCTGGTCGCGGGGGAGCCTTTGCTGGTCCTGGTCGCGATGGTGTCTGGTCGGCGCCGGGAGTCGAGAGAGCTTCGGAGAAGCTCGGCTGTGGTCACGGAAAAGCTGTCTTTGGTCGCGGGGAGGCTGGCTCGTTGGTCTCGGCGTCGGAAAGTGGGACAGAGCTGCTGGTCACGGGTGAGAATGCTTTGGAGGGGGTTTGTGATTGTGGAGATCTTTGTTGCGAAGGTGTTGTCTTGTTGCCTTTGGTTCCGGATGGTGGAGTGGGTTCGTTGGTCGCGACCGAGATCATTCAGGAGGAGCAAGCTGGTTATGGTAGTTTTGATTGCGAGAATGGAGTGGAGTTGATGGTTGTGGACGATGGTACTTCGGGGGATCAGGCTGGTCGCCGTGATTATGGTCGCAAGAGTTCTAGTTTGGCGATCACGGTCAATGCCGCTATGGTGAGGAGTTCCATTGGTTTTTCGCGACAAGGTGGTAGAGATGGCTTATAAATGGCGGCTTCTCTTGTTGGTGAGGAGACGCGACCGAGGTTTCTAGGAGATGGTGAAAAGGGTTCGTCTTTGCATGGAGAAACTGTTTTGTTGTGGTCGTCGGTAGTAGCCGAAGTTTCCATGTTGGGGCCATCTTTGATGATTCGTGGACCGGAATCCGTGGAAATGAGGTTGGACGCTTCTTTAGATGGTGAAGACGAAGTCTCGAGTGTTGATTGTGAGGTCGCAACGAAGGACTCTACTCATGAAAGTTCGACCGCAGAGAGCTCATCATCATTGCCTCGTTCTTCTAGCGAGGGTTCTGATACTTCGTCATCGACTGAGGACAAGAATATTTTATTGGAGCGTGAACTTGATGCCATATCCGAGTAAGAAGTTGATGTCATCACCGTGGATGATGAAGGAGATGGTGTCGCTGCTATCGTAACAGACGAGGAGGTCGCGCCTGTCAATGTTGCTTTTATCGCGGCGGGTGACGAAGGCAAGGAGGCCACGGTTCGCAAGGGAGCGAAGGGGTCGCGGCTGGTGACCCAAATGGTGGATTCGTGGTTGGAGTGAGTGACGTTTCTACTCATGCATGTGATGACGTTTTTATTTTGGATGACTATGATGATTTTTCCAATGTAGCCGGTTCTATTGCTGCGACCGATACTGCTAGGCTGATACATGGTCGTGGGAAAAGTTTGTCAGTGGTCCAGAGAGCGTTGCAAGGTAATGGCCCAGGAGGATCTTCTGCTGTTCATGCAACGCAGGAGGTCGCAAAGCTGGTACTACCTAGGCATCCTGCTATTTCATCTATGTCCTGGGTAAGTCAGGATACTCTTGATTGGATTGCGGCTCACTGTTGTCGTGATGGAGTTCCAGAGATGCGTTTTGCTGAAATCTCGGAACGTCCATGGACAACTCCTCCAGGATAGATATGTCTCTATGAATCTTGGTTTGTTGATTATCACCTCTGGTTTCCTCTTCCGGAACTTTTGTTATTGTATTGTGAGGAGCGCCATATTGCCATTTCTCAGCTTTGTCCTGTTTCAATTCGGAATATGGTGGGAGCTCTTGTTTTAGCCGCGGAGACTGGTGTGGAGATGAGTATTAGGATGTTTGAGGAGATGGTGAATTTTTCGAAAAACAGTAGGACTGTTGGGACTTTTTATGTGAGCATGAGGGGCGGTCTCATGATTGTGGATGAAAATAGAAGGAAAGTTAATGATTGGATAAAGGGTTTCTTTTATGTTTGTGTTTCCCCCGAGTCGGTTCCTGGTGCTAATAGGCATTGCAAAACTTGTTAGAATCCTTATATTGGTAGTTTTGACGTTTCTCGGTATGTTATTTTGTTTTGTTTCTTGTTTCTGATGATTTTTTTACTTTTCTTTTTGCATTTCGGCAAAGTATCGCTGCTCCTCCTTTGGCGAATTTCAAAGAAGATTTGAAGAAAATTAAGAGTGTCGGGGTACAAGGGTGGTCGCTGGTGACTAGGCAGAGAGTTCATCGTAGCATTTCACGTACTGTTTCGCGTTTGCTTTCCTTCTTCCTCTTTTCTCATCTTCTCTCTTCCTCCTTTTTTTTAAAAAAAAAAAGATAAAAGAAAACTTTTGTAATTTTTTTGTTTTTGTTTTGTAGATGGCTGTTCGGTTCCTCGTTCGAAGATGGGAAAGTTGGATGTGCAGTTTCCGGATTACTACGCTTCTCGTCGTGGTGCAGTTGCCTGTGGTTCTGGTGAGGGGCAAGCTGAGGTGCGCCCTGCTCCCCCTGCTGCTCCTATTGCTGTCGCTGTTCCTCCGAGGGTCATTGTTGGTTTGTCTGCCGATCATCCTGAGCCTGGCTGAGGCAGCCGTGGTGGACGAGGTGGTAATTCGCAGGGGGGTAGGAAAGACTCCTCTGGTGGTAAGGTTGATGCACCTGCCAAGGACGCTGGGGCTGGCGTGTCTAAGAAACGTCCTGCTGAGAGTCGTTCGACGAGAGAGATTCATGTTCCGAAGACGTGCAGGATTGTGCTTCCAAGTTCTCCTCCTCCACTTCCTCTATCGGCCGATGGGCCGTGGCCGTGGAGTTTTGACTTCAAGTATACGGGTGCTGAGAGGTTCATTTCTGATGCGGAGGAGTGTGGTCGGTTTTGCAAGATGGTTCATGGCATTGATAACTGTGAGGTCTCTACTGCCGGTGACGAGAGTTTGCACGAGATGTATGGGTTGTATGCTTGTCATGAGATGAGGGTATGTTTTTGTTTCATTTCCTTGGCTTTATGCTCCTTAAAATAATATCTTCGGAAGATGTGATTATTTGCTTCTTGCGTTTTGACTTTATGTTTTTTGTCAATTTTGATGTAGGCGGTAGCGACTGTGAACAAGATGATGTTGCTCAAGGATATTCGGCTAGAGGAGGAGAAAGAGAAGTTGGAGGCGCAGCGGACCGAGGAGGTCGCAGCGTTGGGCGCAAAGCTTGAGCACGAGAAGGGCAAGGTGTTGGCTGCACAAGCTGATGTTCAGCGGCTCGCCGAGAAGAATGCGGCCGGTGTGGTAGCGGCGACGAAAGCTTTGGAGGCTGAAGTTAGTCACCTACGGAAATCACGTGCTTCTGCTGTTGCGCGGGAGACGAAGAAGTATGATGAGTTGGCTATGGCGTTTGTATCTCGGGGTAAGAAGATGGAGGAGTTTGTGGCTGAACAGCCGCTTATTTGGGGTGCTTTGTTTGAGCTGAACCAGGTGAAGGGGATACTTGGTGCTTTTCATGTTCTTCAGAAGGATGGGGTTCCGATTCCGGTGGATGAGATTAAGAAGCTTGAGAGCGATGAGTAGAGCTCGGGGTTAAGGTGCGGGAGCTCGATGTCGTTACCTTTGAGGATGGAGAGTTGACGACTCTTCCTTCCCTTCTATAGCTCCTCCAGCTCCTGCTTGGTGCCGCCCGCTTCTGCTCGTACTGTTGATCCGCATGTGGATAGCGCTCGCGGAGACGGTGGTATTCCGACTGATAGCACTGCTCGTCGCACGGTGGATGGAGCGCCCCAGGAGTGATCTTTTATGTTGCTTTGCTTTGATATTGTTGTTATGAACTTCAGCTATCTATTGTTGCTTTCGGATTATGTTGTTTTATTGCTTTATGCTGTTGGATTTTATCTGTTATGGACTTGTTTCTTATGTTGAGGATGTTTCATATCTTTGGAGTTTTTATTTGGAAGTAGACGGAAATTCTGCTTTCTTGCTTTTTCTTGAGATGCTTTATTGATTGTTGTGAGAATGTATGGATACATCGATCTCGTTTTTCGTAACTGATCTCGTTTTTATTTTTGTAAAGTAAGGGTTCGTAGAGCTCATCTCTATGTGAGCGCGGAGGTGCAGCATTTTCAGAACTGATCTCGTATATTTTACGGACAAGTTGCAGAAGTCTTATGGAAGTGTGGGCGCGGAGCTGCAGCACTTGAGAACTGATCTCGTACTTAAATGAGTTTTGTAAAATTCATTTCTATGTGAGCGCGGAGCTGCAGCATTTGGAGAGTATATTCTCGTATTTTTTATGGACGAACTACAAAAGGCTCTAAGTGTGGGCGCGGAGCTGCAGCACTTGAGAACAGATCTCATATTGAAGATATTAGTAGGATTTGTTCCTATGTGAGCGCGGAGCTTCAGCATTTTGAGAGCGATTCTCGTATTTTATAAAAAGTCGCCTAACTCTTTAGATGAAGCGTGAGCGCGGAGCTGCGGCACTTTTAAGAACAGATCTTGTCTGAAATGAACTTAAAACATATTCCTACATGAACACAGGGCTGCAGCGTTTTAGGGCGGACCGTGTTTTCGAACAAGTGGTAGTTCGTTTCGTTTATGTTTGTAAACGTTAGGATGGTAGGAATTGTAGGTTTTGTTGACTAGCGAAGTTTGTATATTTGTGAAAAAGAAATATTTTTGGATTTTTTTATAGAAATAGTTGGGCCTCATCAGAGGTTGCTTACGTACCCCCCAACCGTGGATCAAGCCGACCGTAGTTCTCATTTACAAAATAAGTAAACTGTTTTTTTTTTTTGAAAAAAGAAAAGAAAACAAAGGCGAATCCTCCTGAAGTCTTATAGCAGGAGTGCACCGGTCTTCGTGCTTGCTTGGAAAAGAAAAGGTAGGGTGAGTTCTCCTGAAGTCTTATTTTTGGTATAGTAGGAGTGCACCGGTCTTTCGAGTGTTTTTGATTAATAGTAGTAGCGTTTCAGGTTCATGGCGTTCCATGACCTTGGGACTTCCTTGCCGTTCATGCTGGTGAGTTTGTAGACGCTTGGCTTAACGACCTGGGAGACGAGATATGGACCTTCCTAGTTTGCACCGAGTTTCCCTGCTTTCCATTCTTACGTGTTCTCGAAAACTTTGTAAAGCACTAGGTCGCCTTCTTGGAAAAATCTTCCCTTGACTTTTTTGTTGTAGTATTGTGCGGCTAACTGCTGGTAGTTTTGTATGGGGGAGGAGAGCTTGGTCTCGCTTTTCTTGGATTTGATCTAGGTGATCGATGATCATTGTGTTGTTGAGTTCTTCGTCTTCGGTAAGTGCTAGTTGGCGCAAGCTTGGGATACTGACTTCAGCGGGTGACATAGCTTCCATGCCGTGGGAAAGAGAGAAAGGTGTTTGTTCGGTAGATCTCCGGGGTGTTGTGCGATGAGACCAGAGGACGCCGTGGAGTTCGTCTGCCCATACTCCCTTCTTTTCTCCAAGGCGCTTTTTAATACCGTCGAGTATTATTTTGTTCGTTGCTTCGGCTTGTCCATTTCCTTGGGGAAAACGAGGTGTGGACTTGCTCAACCTGATTTTCCAGCATGCACAGAAGCTCTCAAACACGGCAGAAATGAACTGAGAGCTGTTGTCCGTGACAATTTCGTAGGGAAGGCCGTGACGGCAAATGATGTTTTTCCAAACAAACTTTTGGACGTTAGTGTTCTTTATGGAGACGTAGGATTCGGCTTCGACCCATTTTGTGAAGTAATCCATCATGATGAGGAGATAGCGTTTTTGCTTGGACAGTGGTAGAGGACCGACGATGTCCATGGCCCATCTCATAAAGGGATATGGTGCTTTGGTTGTCGTGAGTAATTCGGTCGGAAGGTTATTCATAGGCGAATGACGTTGGCATTTCTCGCACTTGGCCACAAATTTCTCGCAGACAGCGACCAAGGTTGGCCAAAAATGCCCGTGCCGCTTGATTTTTACGGCTAATGTGCGACCTCCGGAGTGATTACCACCTGCGACTTCATGGCCATATATGTAACGTAAAAGTGCTTTGGTCACGCTTCATCGGAATAGTGCGCCGTTATGTAGGACATAGTTTGCGAAACGTGCTTTTAAGCGTCGGGCTGCCCACCGGTCGTTTGGTGTGATGCCGTTGGAGATGTAAAGTTTGATCTCGTCGCGCCAGTCGGTTGGTTCTGCTATTTCTTCGTTTTCTTCTGGAATTTGTTCGTTTACTTCGTCGAAGATTTCTTCATCTTCATGACGATTGTTGACGACAAGGACTCCTTTTGCTATTTCGATGCTCGGATTGTCGATGCTTTGGACCGGGATCATTCGTTTGAGAGTCGGGTCAAAGGTTGATCCTAGAGCTGCGAGGTCGTCGGCAGACAAATTATCGCTGCAGGGTATTTTTGTTAAGCTGAAATTATCGAATTCTTTGAAAAGTTTCTGAACTACCTGTAGGTAAGCGTCCATTCGGTCGTTTCGAGTCTCGTATTTGCCGCTGAATTGGTTGGCAACGAGTTGAGAATCGCAGAATGTGTCTATCTTATTTGCACCGACGGCTTTTGCGAGGCGAAGTCCGGCGATGAGAGCTTCGTATTCGGCCTCGTTGTTAAAAGCAAGAAAAGCAAGGAGGAAAAACTGTTCGATAAATTTGCTTGTTGGAGAAATGAGTCGGATGCCAACTCCGGATCTGTTCCTTGAAGAAGAACCATCGACGTATAAGCACCAACTCCTTGGATTGAGGTCACCGTTGTTTTGTGATGGAGGTAACTCTGTCAGAAAATCGGCGAGGACCTGAGATTTTGCGCCTGTGCGACTTTTGTACTCAATGTCATATTCACTTAATTCAATCGCCCATTTGGCCATTCGTCCCGATTGACTTGGACTGTTAAGTATTAGTCGTAGTGGATGATTGGTTAGCACGTGAACTGTATGAGACTGGAAATAAGGCCTGAGTTTCTGGGTGGCGACCACAACGGCTAAGGCGAGTTTTTTGAGTGGCGAATATCGTGTTTCGGCATCGTAAAAATTTTTGCTGGTGTAAAATATGGGACGTTGGTCGCCACGGTCTTCGCGGACAAGGACGCTGCTTACTGCGGAAGCTGAAACAGAGATGTATAGGTATAAAATCTCGCCGTCTTCTGGTTTTGCCAGTATTGGTGGAGTTGAAAGGTATTCTTTCAACTGGGTGAACGCATCTTCACATTTAGCATCCCATTCAAAGCGTTTGTTGTTCCTCAGTAGTTGGTAGAAAGGGAGGCACTTGTCGGTTGATCATAAGATGAATCTGTTTAGTGCGGTGATGCGTCCAGTTAAGCATTGTACTTCCCTTGTGTTCTTTGGAGAAGGTAGGTCGGCAATGGCGGTGATCTTTGGTGGATTAGCCTCCATGCCTCTCTTTGTACGTTGTACCCTAAGAATTCTCCGGACGTGACAGTGAAAGTGCACTTGGTAGGGTTCAACTTCATTCTCTATTCGTTAAGACTGGCGAAACATGTTGTGAGGTGCATGATGTGATCTTTGGCGATGAGAGATTTGACAAACATGTCGTCGATATAAACTTCCATCGTGTGGCCAAGCTGTTCAGCGAACATACGGTTGACTAACCGTTGGTAAGTAGCTTCAGCGTTTTTGAGTCCGAATGCCATAAGTTTGTAGCAGTACGTTCCTCTATCTGTGATGAATGCTGTCTTTTCTCTATCGCCTGGGTGGATAAAGATTTGATTATATCCTGAAAAAGCGTCCATGAAAGAGAGTAGCTCGTTCCCTACTGTTGCCTGGACTATTCGGTCGATGTGAGTGTAAGACCCGATCCGGCCTTCCAGGCCGCGGTCAAGCCTCACGTCGCTCAGCCCTCTTCCGGACCGAACCTCTAAATTTTTCGCCCTTTATCTATATTATCGCCCATAGGCGAGGGCTAAATTAGATCTCAGCTCAAGACTACCTTAGTTCATTCCCTAGCTTAGATCAGTTCAACTCATACGCAGCGGATTATACTATAATAACCATTGGTCTAAAACCAATCTAACACTTGTCTGGTCGAACCACCTCAGCCCTTGGTTAGTATTACAACTACCTTTTAGCTTAGAGATCGATTCTGAACCCAAACCAAGTCATACGATTCTGAGGTTCCATTCCCCTAAACCGTTCTACCAGCATCCTAGCAAGTTACTACTTTATCCAAGTATTTGCTAAGTCATACCTTTGCCACATCCACGGAGCTTGTTAGCTTATCAATCCAGCTGAATTGGTTAGCTCATCCTCTTAGCTGACTTAGCTAGCTCATCCAGCTCTTCGAGCCGACTCACCTAAGCTATCTAGAACCGAGCTAAGGCCAGCTGCCTCAGCTTGTTTAGCTAGCTCATCCAGCTAGCTAAGCTGAACCACTTCACATGAGGTTCCATCTACTCTCTTCCAGCTGATAGAGCTACAAGTTAGCTGCTCCCAGCTCCCTGCCAACTCGTCCAACTCTCTTATACCTGTATAAACATCTCCCCTTGGGTACTTAGTCATTCAACCAACCATCCCCACTGACCAAGTAACCTTTGGGAAGTCTTCAATGGTAAATGACATGCATCTGGCTCTTCTCAGCTCATGCATCATCCATATGCTTTGTAGAATATGATACCAAGTCCCTCTCTTGGACTATCAACACTCATCAGATCCTAAGTCAATCAACCAACCACCCCACATGACTCAGACCTGATGAGTCTTCACACATACCTAACCGGCCATGGAACCATGTCCCATTGAACCTGATCAGTCTTGCTCGTACAACCGATGCACCCTTTGATCAATCATATGAGACACATTGATCCATCATCCATGAATCAGGTCGCCCTTCCTTGCCATGATCAGATCGCACCTGACCTTCCCTGCATAATCACAACCAGCTCCATACTTGTGGTCCACGCTACCCAGTACCAGCCTTACCCTCAGGTACCGGTATGAAAACAAGCAGACATGTTCTATAACCACTCAAGCGCAATCAATAAATAATAATCCGATAACCTAGTACACAGTTCTAGCAATTGCATGGTTCCGTTCGCCTAGAACTAGTTCCTGCCCAAAATGGACCATTTTCAAAAGTGCTCCTAAAACAAATTAAAATTCATGATAATTCATGATAAATCACCACTAAGATAAATCCATAATCGAAATCCAAAGAAGAAATCATTTACCTATAGATTTCGACCAAACAACCCTAGAACCCTAAAAATGGACCTTTTCAAATGTGATCCAAAAACTAAATAAAATTCATGAAAATTCGTTATAAATCCTAACTAGAAGGAATCCATGGTCGGATTCACCATAAACCGCCCCGAACCCTAAGAACCAACCCAAACAGCCCATGGACCAAAATATGGTTTTTGAGCAAATCAAGTCCAAATCGTGTCTAGTCTTTTCCAATAATTCTTATAAATCCTAAAACATCTATCCTCAAGTTTTCAATCCAAACAAACACACATAGAGTAGTTTGGGATCATGGAACTCATTTCTGGCCGATAAACTGTCCAATGGAACCAGCCTTATACTTGGTCCATGGGAAGGCCGTTCTGATCACCAAACTCTCATAGACATAACAGGAGAGGAAGATATAAGAATTAGACAAACTGAAATGGGCGTGATCAGAGTTCCAGAGATCATAAACCACATGTTCTCACACAATGGTCCATGCCTTTGGTTTACATGATCCACACCACTGACCTTAGAGGATCGATCCTTCTGGCCACGATCCTTCTCCTTCTCGGACCATTTTCATGTGTTCTCAGACTATGTAGGATTATTTTGATGTCAACAAAACGGATCAAAACTCATCAATGGGTCGTTCATAACTTTCCCACTGATCTTCCCCAAAACTGCCTCTTTGTTGTCTTCTCACCACTCTTGGTCTTTGATTGTTGATTCCGACCATGTCTCTGTATTTTCCCTTATTTCCAGGATGTAGAAGGAGTCTCAGGCGTGCCTCTGGGATCCACTCCAGTCGGCCTTGCCTTCCCCAAACGATCCTCCTCTTCTTCTTGCTTAATCTCCACCATATCCATCTTTAAGCAGATTTCTGTCTCTCCTTTTGTCTCTCTGTCCCACGACTTGTACCTCTGTTTTTAATATGGAAAATGATGGTTAATTTCGTGCCCAGGGTCCTCTATATAAAGTAGAAGGCGTGGGTAACTTCCCTGGCCAAGGAGACACCTTTTGGTGGGCAAATGGGCACCTTTTGGCCCATCGCATCCTTTCGGCCATAACTGCCTCCCCTTGTATCCATTCGCCTATAACTGCCATATAGAAGTTCCTAGGTGATCCTGGACCCTTCCAGAAGTCCTTGGACCGAGCCCATACACTTCCCAAGCCATTGGCCCAATGGCCAGACCATAAGACCCAACCGGCCGACCCGACCACGGCCCGGACCGGTCCAACTGCCCGAGACCTTAACACTCCGTCTAGCTGAGATGAGCTGATCCCCAGCTGACCCAGCTGAGTGAGCTAGTCCATCCAGCTCAGGGAGCTGACACACTCTACTTGAGCTCCAAGTGATCTTCGTCCAGCTGGTTGAGCTTCTTGTTCGCATCACCCAGCTGTGATACACTTCGTACAACTTGATATCTTCATCTTATTCAATCCTTCTAAGTCCCTTGGTCTATTTCCAGACCTAGACTTAGTTTTCTCATGATTCATTCTTATCATTCACTTCATCGAGCTTCACCTAGCTGATAAAAAACTGAGTGAGCTACCTCCAAGTTTCTCCTAGCTGGTCGAGCTCCTTCCGAGCTGCCCCGAGCTGGTCGAGCTTCCACGCGGCCTCGTCCTGCTACCAAATGGCTTGTCCAGCTCCTTTGAGCTTGTTTACTTCTACATTTGGTTAAGTCTCAATGTCTTGAAACTCCTAACCTTTCTTTTAGGCCATGGAACACTTATCTTTAGGTCACATGACCTGACTGGTGCGTGTCCTTGCGCCATGGTCCGTCCCGGTGATCTTACCCAGGATTGGGGACATGACAAGTCTCCCCCACTTAATAGGGATTCGTCCTCGAATCCGATCCAAGTGTAACTTCCTTAATGAACTAACCATACCACTCTGGTATTCAACCTCCATCTTCATTTCTATCTTACTGATACCGTCCGTGATCAGCCTTCAAACAAGTCTCCCTCACTTGATAGAGATTTATCCAAAAAATCTTATCAAGTGGTCCATCTGGTTTTCGCTTATGGCATCCTTACTTGACTACTCAACCATAGTCAAGGATCCATCAATCTCCGTATAAGTAATACCAACTTGTAGTCTTTCCAAACAACCACAACTTGGCCATATTGCGATCTTAGTCCATACTAAACTAAACCGTCTCAACCTGACTTCTGTCCATCACCGGAGTTAATCATATTTTGATCATGGTCCACTCAGGACGTGATCATATTCCGGTCCTGGTCCACTCAAGGACTCGACCGTGCCTTCCGACCATAGGTCCATATCCGAGTAGGTTGTGTCCTGATCCTCGTCCCAGCGGACTTGATCATATTGCGGTTCTGGTCCACTACGGAACTCAACCGTCTCATCCCAACCATAGGTCAATCTCCGACTTGGTTGAGCTGTGATCCTCATCCCTCACTGGACTTGATCGTCTTTATCTTGATTCTAGTCAGTCCCGACTAGATCCCAAATGGACTCGATCGCGTAAGTCAACCCTGGTCCCTTACTGGACTTGATTGTATACCGACCCTGGTCCCTAGCTCGGCCATCTCGGCAAGAGCCATGCGGTATGGACTTTTAGACATTGGGGCCATCCCTGGTTCCAGTTCTATTATGAAACGGGTCCGCCCTGTCAGGGGGGACTCCCTGAAGCGCCCGAAACACATCCTCAAACTCACTGACCAGCGGCATCCCGTCTAGGTTACCACCCTTCACCATCTCCTTAGTGGCGATTGTGGCTATGTAAGCCTCACAACCTCTCTCTAGCATCAGTTCCGCTCGGACTGCTGAAACCACTACAACACTGGAGGCAGGTTTACTAATCTTGGAACCTGATAGGGGTCTACACCCACTCCCAAACTGCACCTGACCTGATGACAGTCTAAGGTGGCCCGATTCTTTCCAAGCCAGATCCGCAGGCGTTACCCTGTCTGTGATCAATACCAAGATCCGCAGGCATTACCCTGACTGTGATCAATACTAAGATCCGCAGGCATTACCCTGACTGTGATCAATACTAAGATCTGCAGGCCTTACCCTGACTGTGATCAAATCTCAGATCCGCAGGAATTACCCTGACTGTGATCAATACTAAGATCCGCAGGCATTACCCTGTATGTGATCAAAACTAAGATCATAGTCCATCTGGACTAGATCCAATTTGGACTCGTTCGAGTAAGCCAACCCTGGTCCTTCACTGGACTCGATTGCCTACCGAACCTGGTCCACTCTCCCAGTTGAGTAGGATCTCGGTTTGATAACACATTTGGAAAACGTCCCATACCATTCTCCAAAGTGTCACAGTTCCATGAATGTCCCATAACATCCACAAGAGTGTTTATAATATACCAAAATCCCCATCACATTGAGATACACAACGTATGCTCACTTGTTTTGGAACGGCCACCAAGGAATAACACTTAACCTCAGTAGAGTGCTGCACGTTTATTTCAACCTAAGCCACTCTCTGGTCCATGTTACCTCCCTTGTCCAGGTCGTCCATACAAAGGTCTTGCATTGCGTCCCTTCGTCCAATCCGTCTATTACTTCTAAATAATTAGATTGACCAACCTTTCTGTTTCAGGATCTTGCCCTTGGAGATCATATCTTGGCTAAGACGGTTCATCTTAGAACTTTCCCGTTCACAAGCATGAAACCCAATTTGCCTCAACTCTCACTTGGCTCACCGCAGCTAAGGTTCCAAGTCATCTTAGTTTTCAGAAATAATATCGGTTTGGAACTCAACATCTTTGAGCACTGTCCTTAACAGGATCAAGCATGCTCTGATACCAACTTGTAAGACCCGATCCGGCCTTCCAGGCCGCGGTCAAGCCTCACGTCGCTCAGTCCTCTTCGGGACCGAACCTCTAAATGTTTTGCCCTTTATCTATATTATCGCCCATAGGCGAGGGCTAACTTAGATCTCAGCTCAAGACTACCTTAGTTCATTCCCTAGCTTAGATCAGTTCAACTCATACGCAGCGGATTATACTATAATAACCATTGGTCTAAAACCAATCTAACACTTGTCTGGTCGAACCACCTCAGCCCTTGGTTAGTATTACAACTACCTTTTAGCTTAGAGATCGATTCTGAACCCAAACCAAGTCATACGATTCTGAGGTTCCATTCCCCTAAACCGTTCTACCAGCATCCTAGCAAGTTACTACTTTATCCAAGTATTTGCTAAGTCATACCTTTGCCACATCCACGGAGCTTGTTAGCTTATCAATCCAGCTGAATTGGTTAGCTCATCCTCTTAGCTGACTTAGCTAGCTCATCCAGCTCTTCGAGCCGACTCACCTAAGCTATCTAGAACCGAGCTAAGGCCAGCTGCCTCAGCTTGTTTAGCTAGCTCATCCAGCTAGCTAAGCTGAACCACTTCACATGAGGTTCCATCTACTCTCTTCCAGCTGATAGAGCTACAAGTTAGCTGCTCCCAGCTCCCTGCCAACTCGTCCAACTCTCTTATACCTGTATAAACATCTCCCCTTGGGTACTTAGTCATTCAACCAACCATCCCCACTGACCAAGTAACCTTTGGGAAGTCTTCAATGGTAAATGACATGCATCTGGCTCTTCTCAGCTCATGCATCATCCATATGCTTTGTAGAATATGATACCAAGTCCCTCTCTTGGACTATCAACACTCATCAGATCCTAAGTCAATCAACCAACCACCCCACATGACTCAGACCTGATGAGTCTTCACACATACCTAACCGGCCATGGAACCATGTCCCATTGAACCTGATCAGTCTTGCTCGTACAACCGATGCACCCTTTGATCAATCATATGAGACACATTGATCCATCATCCATGAATCAGGTCGCCCTTCCTTGCCATGATCAGATCGCACCTGACCTTCCCTGCATAATCACAACCAGCTCCATACTTGTGGTCCACGCTACCCAGTACCAGCCTTACCCTCAGGTACCAGTATGAAAACAAGCAGAAATGTTCTATAACCACTCAAGCGCAATCAAAACATAATAATCCGATAACCTAGTACACAGTTCTAGCAATTGCATGGTTCTGTTCGCCTAGAACTAGTTCCTGCCCAAAATGGTCCATTTTCAAAAGTGCTCCTAAAACGAATTAAAATTCATGATAATTCATGATAAATCACCACTAAGAGAAATCCATAATCGAAATCCAAAGAAGAAATCATTTACCTATAAATTTCGAACAAACAGCCCTAGACCCTAAAAATGGACCTTTTCAAATGTGATCCAAAAACTAAATAAAATTCATGAAAATTCGTTATAAATCCTAACTAGAAGGAATCCATGGTTGGATTCACCAGAAACCGCCCGAACCCTAAGAACCAACCCAACAAGCCCATGGACCAAAATATGGTTTTTGAGCAAATCAAGTCCAAATCGTGTCTAGTCTTTTCCAATAATTCTTATAAATCCTAAAACATCTATCCTCAAGTTTTCAATCCAAACAAACACACATAGAGTAGTTTGGGATCATGGAACTCATTTCTGGCCGATAAACTGTCCAATGGAACCAGCCTTATACTTGGTCCATGGGAAGGCCGTTCTGATCACCAAACTCTCATAGACATAACAGGAGAGGAAGATATAAGAATTAGACAAACTGAAATGGGCGTGATCAGAGTTCCAGAGATCATAAACCACATGTTCTCACACAATGGTCCATGCCTTTGGTTTACATGATCCACACCACTGACCTTAGAGGATCGATCCTTCTGGCCACGATCCTTCTCCTTCTCGGACCATTTTCATGTGTTCTCAGACTATGTAGGATTATTTTGATGTCAACAAAACGGATCAAAACTCATCAATGGGTCGTTCATAACTTTCCCACTGATCTTCCCCAAAACTGCCTCTTTGTTGTCTTCTCACCACTCTTGGTCTTTGATTGTTGATTCCGACCATGTCTCTGTATTTTCCCTTATTTCCAGGATGTAGAAGGAGTCTCAGGCGTGCCTCTGGGATCCACTCCAGTCGGCCTTGCCTTCCCCAAACGATCCTCCTCTTCTTCTTGCTTAATCTCCACCATATCCATCTTTAAGCAGATTTCTGTCTCTCCTTTTGTCTCTCTGTCCCACGACTTGTACCTCTGTTTTTACTATGGAAAATGATGGTTATTTTCGTGCCCAGGGTCCTCTATATAAAGGAGAAGGCTTGGGTAACTTCCCTGGCCAAGGAGACACCTTTTGGTGGGAAAATGGGCACCTTTTGGCCCATCGCATCCTTTCGGCCATAACTGCCTCCCCTTGTATCCATTCGCCTATAACTGCCATATAGAAGTTCCTAGGTGATCCTGGACCCTTCCAGAAGTCCTTGGACCGAGCCCATACACTTCCCAAGCCATTGGCCCAATGGCCAGACCATAAGACCCAACCGGCCGACCCGACCACGGCCCGGACCGGTCCAACTGCCCGAGACCTTAACACTCCGTCTAGCTGAGATGAGCTGATCCCCAGCTGACCCAGCTGAGTGAGCTAGTCCATCCAGCTCAGGGAGCTGACACACTCTACTTGAGCTCCAAGTGATCTTCGTCCAGCTGGTTGAGCTTCTTGTTCGCATCACCCAGCTGTGATACACTTCGTACAACTTGATATCTTCATCTTATTCAATCCTTCTAAGTCCCTTGGTCTATTTCCAGACCTAGACTTAGTTTTCTCATGATTCATTCTTATCATTCACTTCATCGAGCTTCACCTAGCTGATAAAAAACTGAGTGAGCTACCTCCAAGTTTCTCCTAGCTGGTCGAGCTCCTTCCGAGCTGCCCCGAGCTGGTCGAGCTTCCACGCGGCCTCGTCCTGCTACCAAATGGCTTGTCCAGCTCCTTTGAGCTTGTTTACTTCTACATTTGGTTAAGTCTCAATGTCTTGAAACTCCTAACCTTTCTTTTAGGCCATGGAACACTTATCTTTAGGTCACATGACCTGATTGGTGCGTGTCCTTGCGCCATGGTCCGTCCCGGTGATCTTACCCAGGATTGGGGACATGACAGTGAGGGAGTGGGCAACTGTCCTTGGGGCATGCCTTGTTGAGTTCGTGACGCATACACGCCATTTTCCATTCTTTTTTTTGACGATGACCGGGTTCGCGAGCCAATCCGAGTAGCGGACTTCTGTGATGGAACCTGCTTTGGTAAGATGCTTGACCTCCTCGTTGACTGCTCGGGATCGTTCAGGGCCAAATTTCCATCGTTTTTGTCTGATTGGTTTGTAAATTGGGTCGACATGCAACTCGTGACAAGTGATAGAAGGGTCGAGCAGTCAACAAGGAGGTCAAGCATCTTACCAAAGCAGGTTCCATCACAGGAGAAAGTTGATGCGTTGTATTGAAGGAAGCTGATGAGCTGCTCCCTGAATTTATCAGGTAGATTGGCTCCGATATTTACACAGCAGCTGGATCCTTTATATCGATGTTAACCTGTTCGACTGAATTGCATGCCACATTATCCTCGATGATTGGTGGTTCGTCTCCCTTTTGGGCCATCAGGCATGCGCGTGATGACTTTCGTAGTTTTTGCTCGGTGATGAAGCATGTTCGTGATAGTTGCTGATTTCCTTTGAGTGTATAAACGCCGGTCGGTGTGGGAAACTTGACGCACTGGTGGTATGTTGACCGTATTGCCTTGATTGAGTGGATCCATGGTGTTCCGAGGATGACATTATAGATTACCGGGCTGTCGATGACTACGAATTTGACGATCTTGGTGATCCCTGCGACATAGACTGGTAGTTTGACGGTTCCTACCGTCATTGTTGTGTCGCCGGAGAAACTTGTTAACGGTTTTTTCCAAGGTTTAAGTTCGTACTCTTTGACGTCCATTCGCTGGAGTGTTTTGGTGAAGATTAAATCAACGGAGCTGCCGGTGTCAATTAAGACGTGTGTAACTTCGCAATAGCCAATTCGAAGCTCAACGACGAGGGGGCCATTGTGTGGTTTGTCGAGTCCATCAGTGTCGCTTTCTGTGAAGGTAATCTTGTGTTCTTCTTTGAGTTCGTCACCAACGTTACTTTCCCTTTTTTCGTGCCGTAACGGTTTTGCGCTCGTATTCCTTGATTGATCGGACGGAATCTTTGCAAGTTTGGAGTCCTCCCATGATGACATTGATTCAGCGGCGGGGAGGTGGGGTCCTTTCTCGCGTTTGGTCATCGTTGTTTGCTTCATCGCGCGTTCGTTTGGCAGTTTTCGTGTCAGATCGTTTCTTTTGGCAGCATTCGTCGAGAACATCGCGGTAGCGCTCGCCCTCGTTCTTGGGTTGCTTGTCGGATTGCTGATCTTTGTTCTTCGATGCTGATTTTGGTACCCGCTGATCCTTCATGAATCGACTTAATAATAGGTCTTGTAAGGTACGACATTCACTTGTTTGACGTGTTGAAGATTTATGAAAGTCGCAGTATGGCCGAGAATCTTTGGAATAATGATCATCGCGAGATGGTTTCGAGCGACCGGACGGTTGATCACTGATTTGATAGGATGCAGCAGCTTTTCTATTTTTATCGTCCTTGTAGGCTTTGTCGTAATGTTATCGTGGCTCATAATGGTCGTTGGACTCCTTTGCTTTGGAAGTAGTTGTTCTTGTGGCAGAATACTTTTTGGCGAAAGCAGCTTTATCTTCCTCAATTTCAATGAAAGACATTGCTCGATGGAGGGCGTCCTCTAAGGATTGCGTTTTATTTTTGAAGAGTTCTTTGCAGAAAGGTGATTCGTGCCACAGACCGTTGCGGAGTGCCAAGACAGCTGCTTCATCGAGGACAGTAATGCGAGATATAATGCTCCTGAATTTTTCTATGTATGAACGAAGGGTTCCGGTAGGTCCCTGAGCGAGCGTCCAAAGGTCGGCATTCAAAGTGTTCTGCTGAATGAACATGGAGTAATGTTTCAAGAATGTTGTTGATAATTGATTGTAGTTGTCGATGGAATTAGCTTCCAGACGCGAGAACCAGTTTAAGGCGTGACCATTTAGGTTCTCTACAAATAGCTGGCAAAGACCTGCATCGCGTTCTTCAGGTAGAAAATTTGCTCTCCCTATTGCGATGCTGAAGGCGGTAAGATACTCCCTTGGTTCGGTCGTTCCATCGTATGTAGGAAGCTTAATCTTTCCAGGATGTCGGATGGGAATGCTGAGTATGCGACGAGAGAATGGCGTGTTTTGAGTTTCGTGGAGCACGCGGTCGATCTCTGGTGCAGTGCTGATAGCCTGATGAACTTTGGAAGTCATACATTGTAACTTGACCTTCATCCCCTCGATCACTTCGTCTCTGTGTTGGATCTCTCTATCGGTGACTTGCGGAAAACGAGCTGCTTGGTTATGTTGATCATCGAGCGAGTGTGAACGCTGCTGTCTTGGTTCTGTAACTGGTGTTGCTGTTTTGTTGAAAAGTACTCGCTATAATTGCGGTGTGACTTTAATTTATCGCGATCTTGACGTGCCGACGTCAACAGGCTCGAGTTCGCTTGGAGTTCCCTGATCAGTTGAGATGGCCGATTGTTTGGCTGCTCCCTGATCAGTCGCTTGGAGTTCGTTCATCGCTCTGTGAGATGTTTCAATGACGATCGTATGAGGCGAGATCGTCATAGCTGGATGAGTCTCTACATTCGTCGGATGAGATGAGGTCGTCGCCCCGATGTGGACCTCGATGCTGGTCGGATTGGTCGAGGTCGTCACGGCTAGATGGGGCGAGCTCGTCGTCTCCTAAATGATGGCGTTTGCAGAAGTCTGAGCATCTGGTTACGTTGTGGGTTCTGTAATCACCGAGTTTTCCTGAGGTAGTGAAGAATCTCCGACCCCACGGTGGGCGCCAATTGTTGAATCCATATCCGGACGATAATGAAATGAGGTAGGAAATATAAAGGATCTGAGACTTTTGTATTAATAATCAGGAATAAACAAACTCGGAGATTACAAGAACTTTAAAGAGATCGTCTAAACAACAATGTCTAAATGAATTTTCTCTGTTGTTTCTCTAGTAGTCGGAGACGAGCTCGTCCTGGACAGGAGAGGTCGTCTCGGACTTTTCTGGTAGTTTCTGGTAGTCGAAATCGAGCTCTCTCAAAGAAGAGAGGTCGCTTTAGACTCTTTCTGGTCTCTCTCTGACGTTTTCTAGATGTCCTTTCTGTGACTCTGACATCTCCTATTTATAGTGAAAGTACTACTTTGTCTTCTTGTTGAGTCATCATTCTCTTAATGGGCCGGGCTTGATTTTGGGCCTAGCAGTTAATGGGCTTTGTGCTAGGCTCACCTCCAACAATATTCACCTTCACTCCTAAGGCTTTCTGACAACTTCTCAAATAATCACGACCAAGACTCATCGTTATCACTTTTGACAATTGCGAAGGAAATTGGTAATATCCGATAATTTGCACCATGTCCACTCACAATAAGCAAACACTCTTTGTATTTCCAAAATATACGTGTACCATCCACCAAAATCACCCTTCCCAAATACTTCCACCCGTCAATATAAGCCGTCAAAGACATGAATGCTTAAAAGAGGATTCTGCTAGCAACTTATAAGACATTTGCGTACTTGTGTATGTGAAAGTATTCTGCTAGCAACTTATAAGACATTTCTTTTGTCATTGAGCATCTATAATTGCTCCAAAAGTAACAATAGGAGCTTTCAAAAGAGGATTCTGTAAGTAGTGTTCCTGACAGTTCTATGGCACGCAGTCCACCCTGAATTTTCGTATTTTGATCACAAAAGGAATGCGATGACTTTAGATGTTGCATGTCTTTTGTACTGCCCTCTAACACCAGTAATATATACATGTCAAATAAGTCTTCCTGACGTAATGAGACTCAGAATCCCCAAGTTGTTTTGCCATTTCCCTCTAGTGACACTATTTATCAAAATCATTTGCCACAATGAAGGTTTTTGCATGCATGAACTTGAACAACTTCATTAGGGCATGGATCACCATGATTATTTTAATTGCTCTTTGTTCCTGAAACGCCTTCTAAGGTATATATCTTAGTTCTCCTTACTATATTTGATGTTGTGTGTATCAAACTATCTGCATCCATATTATTAAAGATATGATCTATATCATTACATCTATATATTTCTGAAATATGTATCTCTTTCATGAAGTTATCCCCACTCTTAACATGCATGATAGAAACATTAACAAAATTGTCATCATCATCAATATCACAAATGTGTTTGTTGGAATTTTTTTGGGGAGTAACGAGAAGTATATCTCCTTGCTACATATCAAGTAGTTTCTTCGTCAAACTCATAACAACAAGAATCATGAGGTAGATATATAACATATGCGTAGTTTTCAAATATATTAACGCTGCTTGTTGGCACTTGATCCACATGTACGATTTGAAGAAGGTTGTTGCCACCCTTCTCCTCGACCTCCATATGATTGTGAATGATGTCCACTAATTAGAGGCAACAGTCCACCACTCCTTATATTGATGGACCTTTCTCGTCATTTTAATCCTCATTTGACAAACCCATCTTTTCAAACAAATTCATTTCAATAATAAAATTCATACTATTTATCATCAAATTTATCATACTATATTTTTCCTCTTCCTTATCTTCTCTTAGTCATCTTTCTTATCTTCTCCTTTTTCCTCTTTCTTATCATTTCATACTGAACATTAGTTGGTTCATAATAATCTCCATAAGCTACTTCTATTGCTTTTACATATCTCAATATGATATCATCATCAAGCATTTCCTTACCACCAACCACACCTACGGGTATTTCTTTCTGTAACAAACACTAGTTTCACTAGTCTTAAAAATATTATTTCTCCTCCAAAGAAATACAAACACATTCACAAATTTGTCTGCCCTATGAAGCGTCGTTAAGATTTTTTAATCAATGTTGTTACAATTTGTACTGGTGTAGCCTCATTCCCAATCATATCACCAACACCATTATCAAGCCAATAACACATTTCTACCAAAACACATCTTCTGAAACCATACTTAAGAAGAATCCTATCTTTTAGCATATCATCACCATAATTATTTTCAAGCAATCGAGTGCCCCAACCATTCTATCATTGTCTATTTTTAAATCACATACTTCATTACAAGACATTAGCCACCTCCCTGCTATAACCACGATGTATGCATCAAATTCACCTATAGTGCACTTACAAATCATTATCATAAAAACATAATCATTTAAAGAAACTAACTAATTAGTGTACATCAAGGATATAACGATTTACCATCACTTTCATTGCCGCTGTTGTTCCCTATTCTTTTTCCTTTCTCCAAAGCATATGAGACACCATGCGTGCCTCGCCGAATAATAGTTTCCACAAGTTTCTTACTTTGTGGATGCATCTCGCCGAAATCAGTCTTTCTCCACCAAACTTATTAGGATTTCAGTTACATCCATCGCATTCTTTATCAACATCTATCAGTAATTTACAGAAACTACTTAATTTAATAATTTAATCCCCTCAAAGAACTTTCATTTTCGCGGGAAAATAAACTTTACACTTCTTTGTTTACATGTTTCTTACCCTTTAACTTTTGACAATTTACACAGATGCATAAATTCTTGTGCTTTGATCCAATAAAATTTCCATCTCACTAACAACTTTTCAAGTTTTAAAGTCATCAAAAAATTTAGAATCTCTTTTTTTTTTCTTAAATATGTCAACCGAAAAAAAATCCAAATTTGTAGGTCATTTTGGTAAGTACGCTTCTTATGTTTGAAAGTCACCTTGTTAAATACACTTTATAAATTCAATGATTAAAAAGTTAAAATAATCACAATTTATTTTTTCTGCTATACTAAATAACACTTCTCCAAATTAAAACTCAAAGTGGTCCATTCCATAATAACAAACATCTCAATGAACATCTTAACTTACGCTAGATATAAATTTCAAATGGGTTTGATTTCACCATCTTCTTAACTTGCTCTAGATATAAACCTCAAATGACTTTGATTTCTAACTGGGAACACCCAACGTACGCATATACGTTTTTATCCATTATCAACCTATTCTTTCTTCTAACTTTTCCACTACATAGAATATGTTCTGTATATAATAAAACACAGCGGATTATTTTGGGCTAAATCGTGCTCTCTATTATGGGCTCAAGTAAAAATGTAAAGGCCCATTAGGTAGTAAACAAAACGAAAACCTAGTCCGTTTCCGCGTCTCATAGTTATTAACCTAACACCATCTCTCCCCCACAAAGTTCGTCGCCCAGTTTCTTCATCAACTCAGCGGCTCTTGTCTTCTTTCTTCTCTGGTAATATTTTCCTTCCATGGATTTATGCTCCTATTACAATATAATAGTCTATGTATTCTCGTTTGAATCAAACTGCTATCTGGAAATGAATTGTGACTTCTAGGTTAGTATTTTTAGGGGCTTGGATTTGATATATAATAAGCTTCTTCTGATTTCTTTTTATGCATAGCTAAAGAAAGCTATGGCGTACGCCCCACCGATGAAGCAAGGAAAGGCAGGATTTGAGGAGCCACAAGAGCAGATTCACAAGATCAGAATCACTCTCTCCTCCAAGAACGTCAAAAACCTCGAGAAGGGTGAGATTCGCTTTTTCTATGTAGCCTGATTCTTTCAATTAGATCTTTCAAAGGGTTTATCTGCAATACGTTTATATAGCTTATTAGTACTGAACCTAAAATGGTTAAGTCATTACTTATCTATATGTTGTGGGTTTGATGTTTAGTGTGCACCGACTTGGTCCGTGGAGCCAAAGACAAAAGATTGAGAGTAAAAGGACCAGTGAGGATGCCAACTAAAGTTCTGAAAATTACCACAAGGAAGGCTCCTTGTGGTGAAGGTCAGTACTTAACCCTTCTCTTTTTTGTTTTGTGAAAATTTTGCAGTGTTGTTAGCTAGATTGTCTGTAGATTTTGTTATGTTTTTTGTAGCTTCATATGTTACTGCAAAACTTAGATGATAATGGAGGAAAGTACATGTCTAACTAAGATCTTTGTTTTATGTAATTGTAGGAACCAACACATGGGACAGATTTGAGCTCCGTGTACACAAACGTGTGATCGATCTCTTCAGCTCACCAGATGTGGTGAAGCAGATCACTTCCATCACCATTGAGCCTGGTGTTGAGGTCGAGGTCACCATTGCTGATTCTTAGATGCATGTGCTTTACTTTTGAAGTTTTCTTTTAATTCTGACGATTTATCTCTTTTTTTTTTGCTACGAGGTTCAGACTTCGTCTTTGCTTCTTAAATGTGTCATCGTTTCGGTTTTAATTTTGTTGGACATGTTATTTGCTAGTGGTCTTTTATTTTTGATTTTTTTACTCTCTAGATCACTTTATCACTTTAATATGACATCAAAGGTCACATTCTACTTGAGGCCCCCTTTTTTGGGTTGCAAAGTCATTGTTACTCTCCAAACCAATTAATCCGTTTTTACCAATCGAACCAACAAAATGATCTGGTTCTGTATTTCTAATTTTTTTTATTTGTTCGTTTTGTAGAGGCTTTTTATCGTAGTTTCGTTTACTTCCTCCTTTTTCCCAAATCAGAAACCCTAATCTCTTCTCTCTTCTCTTCGCCGCATACGACTCCAACTCAAAATTCTATATATCCTCTCTCTCTTCGCAAATCACCGATACAGGAGCAAAATTTTCATCTCACAACCTCAAATCTGTTATTTTCGAGTTCTATCCGGTTATCTCCATCACAAATCTGTTTGTCGCGATTTTGCTCTCTTCAGTTCTGATTTTTGTCTTTGTTTGCTCGGGTTTCACCCCTTCCTACTTTTGGGTTCACAAAATGCTTGTTCTTGATTGTTTCTGCAATATTCTGTGATTTGGAGGTGGTGGTGGAGATGAATGCCGTGGTGGTGACTGTGGAGAAGGCAATGACAATGGAGATGGAGGTCGTGGTGGATTCGTAAGTGGGGTACCGAAGTGGTTATGGAAAAGGTGGTGGTGGAAGACGGTGGAGATGGAGGTTGTAATGGTGACGGTGGAGATGGAGGTCGTGGTGGAGGTGGTGGGTATGGAAGTGGAGGAGGTGGTGGTTATATAGAAGACGGCGGTGGAAGACATGAAGGTGGATAACGTATCGGAAGCGGTTGCGGTGGGGGTCTTGGTAGAGATGGTTGTTGTGGAGAAGGCACTTGCTTGTCCATGCTTATCATCTTACACCATCCACATGTGTCTACGGAGGAAGATGACCCTCCATGTCACTCTCATCTTGTCATCCGATACGCTGCACATCATTAGAACTCACAGGTCCACACGTCATCCATCCACACTTCTCTCACACTTCCCCGTCAACACCTCTTATGTCAATGCCTCACCCATCCACACCCCCACTAGTTCATACCTCTCACGTCCACACCCCCTTTGTCCACACCTCCATCGTCCACACCTCCATCGTCCACACCATCCAACGTCATCGATCAGTCTATGCTTTCTTATATCAAGAAGTGTCCTAAATGAAATGATTATTGTTGTTCTATTCCTTTAAAGAAACTACATTAGTGTGTCTTTCTTTTCTTTTCAATGTCATTGTTCTAGTTAGTTGTTTTAGTAGAATAACTCTATTCTGTAATATGTAATAACTTTATTCTGTAATTCCTGAAGTCAACTTATTCTGTTTTTTGCTTGCTCTGTCTCTTCAAATTATTGCTGCAATATTTTGTTTTCTGTTAATCCTTTTGTTCTTGGTGTGGACACTGTTGGTGTATGATCCATCCAAGTCCACGAGCTGTGGACAATGGTGATGATCCATCCACGTCCACGAGCATAAGTCCACAAAGCATGTGCTTTGTTAGCAGAGAAGGAACGTTTTTTTTTTAACAAATTAAATAATTTTTGGTTCAAATATAACCAAACCGCCAATTTGCCCTTCTCATCCAATTGGTTCAACTCTTGGTTAATGAAGGGCAAAAAAGTCATAAATTCTCCTTCTTTCCAAAGAAAGATACTCTCCATCAAGAAGTGACCTTTTGTGTAAATCAAAACTCAAATGTGGCCTATAGTGTAACTAACTCTTTATTTTTTGCAAGCATTGGGTCTTTATTCTGTGATAACAATAAAAAAATATTTATCACAAAGAAATTTTATACACAACCACTAAAATGATCAAACTATTTTTTAAAAGAAATAAATATTATTATGCTTTTATCTGTAAATATATCAAAATAAGTATTCAAATAAAATTATTTAAAAAAGAAAATTTCTCTTCTGAAATTTTTTGAAATTTGTTTTTTTCAGTTCTTTTTCTGAACTATTGTTTTTAGAAAATATATAGAAAAAACCTTTTTAATATGTATAATATCTTTTTGAATTTAGAGAAATTGTTAAAAATATCATTTTTCTAGTATTATTTTTTATGTTTACTTTAATCATTTATACCTTTATTTTGAAGAGGAAAAAAACACACTTATAACATTTTGATTAATTAATCTAAGACATAGGATTTAGAGTTGATGGGTGGGGTAGAGTCTATGAATGTAAAATTTAGAATTTTAATTAATCTTAAAAAAAATTCCTCTTAAAAATGTGGTATTTATGAAAATGTCTTTTTAATGAAGGTAAAATGAAAAGTGGTACCAATAATGTGGTAAACATGAAATTTCTTCTTGAATTTAAGTAGGTTTGTGCATTTGGGTTCTCGGGTTCGGATCGGTTTCTATCGGATCTAGGCCTTTCGGGTCTAGAAAATTATATATCCAATAAGTACATGAGAATTTGCAGGTTTGGATTCGGGTCGGGTCATACCGAGTTTTCGGGTTTGGGTCGGTTTCTATCGGGTTCGGCTCTTTCAAGTCTAGAAAATTTAGATCCAATAGGTACTTGAGAATTTGCGGGTTCGGGTAAGATCTTACCGGGTTTGGATCGGTTCAAGTCTAAAAGTCAAAAACTTTCTAAAAACCCCTATTATTTTCGGGTCACATTAGGTTCAGGTTTGGTTACAAGTTTTTTGGGTTTTTTTTTGGTTCGGTTCCATGAGTTTCAGGTATTTTCAGTAGTTCGGGTAAAATTTAATACAAAACTTGAAATCGTTATCCATGTAAACCTGTTTATGTAGCATTGAAAACCAAATATCCATAATATCTAATCAAACTTTTATGGTTTTGCAAACAATTCGAACACATATAAGTACTAAAATATAAATCTTATGAAATTTCGAAAAAAACAAAAGAAAGAAAACAACGACCAAATAACAACTTCATCAAGTTTTTTTTAATGTGACTTTGCTTCCAGCTTACCACCACTTGTTTCCATTTCACATGTCTATTAACAGAATTATAATCAAGTCGATAATCAGAACAAGCCAAAATATGTACTAGTCGAAGTCATTAACTTCATACAAAGTTACAAACAATGAAATAAGACGTAGTCACTAACCTCATTTATTCTTTGAAAGTTTTTATTCAAGGACCTTTAGATGTTAAATGCAGGTTCAAATTCTATAATACATTATATATATAAATGAAGATTAAGAGTCATTAAAAAATAACTTAAGCTTAAATTTAGAGCCAAGGGTTAAAAATACCTCTCATAAGTGCATTTTCCTCTTCTATCACATTAAACATTTGTTTTTTTCTTACAACTCTTTTTTCCTTGCTTTTAATCTCACATTTCAACTATTGTTCAGTGCACATTAACACTTCAATCATGTAATGGGTTAAGCAACTTCTACTTGGATCTAGAAGTCGACCACTTGTGCTAAAGGTTGATTCCGATGCAACTGAAGACACTTGCATAGCGAGTATATCCTTAGCTACTAAAGACAGAACCAAATACTTTGCACTATTCAACCTCCACCAAAAAAAACATCATACTCTGAACCTGCCATTACTTTTGGATATTCCACATTCTCTCTCAAATAAAGATTAACCATGATTCTTGAACAAGCTCATTATATATCATTCATACGCTTATAAGCAAGAACATTCCCTAGAACCGTATTTTGAGATACTTCTTCACCAAGTTATTTTTGAGACTGAGAAGAAATACCTTGAGATGGAGTCTGCGTAGAAGATCCATCGGTTGCTGCATCACCTCTTTTGTTCACATTGTTGTTGTACTCATCAAAAAGGCTTCTCAAGATGTTCCAATTTCATCAGTTAAATGAGTAACCCAAAGACTTCCTACACCGTAGAGTTTCTCAAAAAGCTT
Organism: Moricandia arvensis; assembly: GCA_905132765.1. Classification (NCBI taxonomy): domain Eukaryota; kingdom Viridiplantae; phylum Streptophyta; class Magnoliopsida; order Brassicales; family Brassicaceae; genus Moricandia; species Moricandia arvensis. Next base: position 49,254 of record CAJHQP010002582.1, read on the forward strand.
GGTAGTAAAATTCATCTTCTTGCTTGGATCGAAAACACCAACAACTATCACAAGTTTTTTCACTCTCCACATTTTCCCCAAATGGTCCCAATATTTTCCTAGCTTTCTTAACATTGATGCAATTTTAAACCTTAAGATAGCATCCAGACCATGTGTTTTACTCAATGCAATGATGTTTCTTTGCACCGTGACTATAGCATGGTATAGCTTATGGGCAAAAAAAGTAGTTGAAGCAGAAAGAACCAAAGTTGCCCGGTAAAATATCATCAAGAACTGAACTAACTGGTTAACAGCTTCCTAATCAGCTTTACTTTGTAGTCCAATGCATTTTTTTCCCTGGACAATTTCACTGAAGTAGTCATTATATGGTTTATCTTCTGCCTCCATCTTTTCAAAAGCAACCTTGAACTTCAAAGCTTGCTCTAAGCATAAGATAAGTAGAATTCCACTTTGTCACTACATCCAAAGGCAAGCTCCCTCTTTGAATTCTTCCCAATTTTACTCTTTGCTCAAATGACCTCTGTCTAGGTGTTGAAGACCTCACAAAGCAGATGCCATTTCGAATGACATTGATATTGTTGTCTATCTCTTTCATTCTATCTTTAACAATCAAATTCAGTATGTGAGTAGCACACCTTAAATGCAGAAACCGACCATTATGTACCAAAGAATCATCTCCATTTTCTACAAATTGCTCCTTGAATCTCCTCGTAGCTGAACTATTGGTTGTGGCATTGTCAACAGTGATACTTAACACATTTTGATCTCCCACTCTGCTAAACAGTCAATTAAAACCTTGCAAATGGTCGCACCTTTGTGATCATACACATTCTTGAACCCAATAATCAACTTCCTTAACTGCCACAAGAATCAATAATATGGGCCGTTACAACCATATAACTTGCTCTTGTGTATGGAGCAACCCATATGTCTGTTGTCAGTGAGAGCCTTTGCCTATTATCTCTTCTTCATAGCGGCTTTCTTTTTCACATATATCTCAACTATATCCCTTGTAGATGTTCTTCTAGAATGAGGATCATAGAGTTTAACCTTATCGCAAAAGTGTTTCCATGCTATACTATATACCCAAGCTAATGGCAATTGTCCCAAAACCATCATATCATTAGCACGTTCCCTAAACATTGTTTCAGAAACCTTCTAGATCTTGATACTGCTATCATTACCATCCTGATCTAAAACACCTTGCTTATTGAATTTATTTACAGCTTCCCATACTTTGAAACCCTTGCATGCAAAGTTCAAATGCTTCTTCAAATTTGATGTACCTGATTTTGTTGGACAAACCATCACATTCCCACAATAGGTACACCTAGTTATTGTCCTCTAGCAGCCTCCTGAAGTAATTCCAAACCCAAGACCTTGTTTTCTCTCCTGATTTGAAGCACTTCCACCATTAGTTTCTTTGCGTTTACGAGAAATTGGAGTCCTAATTTCATCAGCATTTCCATCAGAATCACCATCATCACTAGCCATTGGTTCATTATCATCCCTTCTAACTGGATCTTCACAAGAGGCCATCTATATTGAAGAAAAAAACAAAATTGAAAAATTGATAATTGAAGACAAAGCAAAACATATATATATATATATATATATATATATATATATATATACACACTTTGTCTGATATGATAAATATCAAACAAAAGAAACAAGAATTTAACAGTCAACAAATACATTCCAAACTTCAAATTCAAAGAATCAATATATACAATACAACTTACAGCAACAAGAGAATGATGATAAAAAAGTTGACAGTAAAAAAAAATTGACAGTAAAAAAAAAGAAACACGTGAAGTCGTGAATCATCACCAAGCAAAGATATGTTTCAACATCCACCTACGTGAATCCTTAACCAATTAAAAATGAAACAGGTGAATAATAAATCAATCAAAAAGAAAACAAAACCATAATCAAAACAAAAAATGGAGATTACCACATAATTAAGAAATTAGGGTTTAGATTTTGGAATTACCACAGAGACAGCGATTTTTAGATTTCTCTAAAAGTGGAGAAGTAGAAATTAGATGAGTTTGATTTAGGGTTTCCAGTTTGATTGATAAAAGTGATTTGGGTTTTATTTGAGATTGAATGATGGTTGGGGGGATGGAAACGACGGAAGGAAATATCGAGGTCCAAGACAAATAATTAAGTAAATCTCTCACGCTGGCTGGAATATAAAACATGAGACATGAGTAGTAGTACTTAGTAGGTGTCTTTCTGTTCGGTTCTAAAAATACCCGTTCGTATATCGATTCTTACCCGGACCTGAACCTGTATCCACGGGTCCATAAGAAAATATCCAATAGGTTATTCTATGCATACCCGTACATGTACCTGAACCTATAATTTCTGGTCGGTTCCGATTCAGGTTTTCGGATCCGGGTATAATGTCCATGTCTAAATTTAAGATTAGTAAAAAAAAATTGTCATAAAATTCGAGCCATGAAGAATTTTTTGAACAAATATAACATTTTCTGAAAATTTAGTGATTTTATATAAATGTGAATTTAAAAAATATATTCTTTTTTGTCATCCATATTATTAAATGTGTTTTTAGGAATATCTTCATGAATATGTATTTATAAATACTTTACTCAATTTAATTTTTATGTATATTTAATAAAATATTCAAATATGTATAACATTGTTCCAAAGTTTTTAAAAACTTTCGTAAATTTGATATAAATTTTATAAAGATATTCTAAATATTCTAAATTATTTACATAAAATTCTGAAAGATGTCATATATTGAATAATATTTTCTTAAATATGCTTATAAATTAAATTCAGCAAAATGACATAAATATTTAGGAGTAACTTCCCAAAATATATATTCAGGTTACATTCAAAATTTTTATTTACATATTTATAAAGACAATTCTCAATTCAGGAAAAATGTATAATAAATACGATCACATGACGCACATTTTCATCATCCAGTAACATTAAAATCTAATCAAGTACATAAACTCAACGAGAATGAATCCTATGTTCTACTTCCTTTCTTCATATTTGTATATGTTATACAGTTTAATTGTCATATATCACGTTAAGTAATTTCAAAGTTTTTATTTTTAAAAATAAGGAAAACTATAATTGTAGATTATTAATTAATTTTATCACTAGCTTAATGAGAAGTATAATATTCGTTTAGATGGACCAACATAATTCTATAAAGATTTTAAGAAGTATCTTAATGATGACACATGTTATAGCTAAAGTGTTGTAATGTTTCTCAAAATAATATATATGGAATACTTAGTAATAAGTAAACAATTTATAATACAAAGTACAAGTAGTCTATTATTAAAATAATTGAAGTGGAATCTCTCCTCCTCAACCTGTTAACGCCATCAGCATCTACTCGGATGCGGCTTGGAATGGCGCCTCGGGTGCAGGTGGACTAGGCTGGGTGGCAAAAGACCCGGCGGGAGACTCTTTTTGAAGGAACCTTTGCTCGAAGGGCTGTTACATCAGTTTTAACTGCAGAAGCGCTGGCCTTAAAAGCAGGTCTCACCATGGCTGTCTCAGATGGAATCAAAGATGCAGTCTGTGTCTCAGACTCGCGAATTCTAATCGATATCCTCACAGGAAACAAGTCTGTGATCGAGCTTAAAAGAATCCTCCATGACTTAAGGCGTGTTGAGTCGATCTTTTTCTTCTATCTCTTATCGTTTTATTACTCGCATGGCTAATGAGCATGCTGATTCACTTGCTAAGCATGCTCTGTTTATGTACTCAAACAATCCTCTAAGGATTGAGAACTCTATTGTTTAGCATTTAAGTTGAATGAAAGAAATGGTTTGATCAAAAAAAATGAAGTGGAATCTCTCTCTTTCATTCTCTCTCCTTACTTTCTCTCTCGCGCATCAACATATCTCAAGCTCTCACTAGCATCTCGCGGCGCGTGTAAGCGCTTGCCGGCGCCGGTGGTCCCTCTTCTCCCTTATTCTGGTTTGTATCTGCTTCTCGGTGGTCTTTCCTCCTCTATTTTCTTGTTGTTGGCTCTGGTTCGGCGTGTCTTTGCCGTTTAGGTTCCTCTCGCGAGGCTATCGACTGCGGTGGAGGTTCGACTAAATCTGGTGTCATGACGTGGGCGGTGGGGTTATGGCTGGTGGAGTCAGCTTTTCATGGCTGAGAGAGAGAGGATCGTGTTTCCTCCTTTAGATATCTCTCTCGTGACCTCTGTGTTCGTGGTAGTGTGGAAGATACACTTCTAGGGTTTTACGGTGCGGTGATGCTGCTCATATTTTATGGTGGCGTGCGGCTTCAACGGTTGGTGTTGCGAATCTTAACGGTGTTGTCGGGGCTACTCTCCTCTTCGTCGAAGTCAAAGGCTGCTCCGGTGTCTTTCCCGAAGATGAGTCACGGGTGTTGGTGTGCATGCGGAGATGGCACCGGACCTGGGTCCGACTTGTGTGGGTGCGTTGAGTGGGCTATTTACCTGGTCGTCTATGGCCATATAGACTTTTTTTGTAGGCCTCAAGTCGTTCTGGAACAACATCATCGTCACTGATTAGAGTCCTTCGATAGATTGCGGTAGCTTCTCTATTGAACTTTGTGCTCTCGTGTTTCTTTTTTTGTTTCATTGTTGACACTTGACACCAGTGATCAGTTTGTGAGTCACAATCAATGTTTCTTCGGTTCTCGAAGGTGGAAAGAGGCATCCTGGCTTAGGTCTAGGTCGTGGAGGTGTCGCTCTTGGGACTATCTACCATTCCACTGCCGGTGAAGGGTCACTTGATTCAACATTGGTAGTGTAGCTTGGCTGATTTTGTTCGTTAGAGCCATCGCGGTTGGTGTGTGGCATGGAGGTCCGACCCATTTGGTGTACATGTTTGGTGGCGGCGGTAGCGAGCTCTTCACTTGGTTCGGAGGCGGTTTCAAGCGTTGTGTGACTTTATGTACAAACCGAGCCTTGGTGGCGTGTGTAAGGCTTTCATGGCAAGTATCTGGAACCTGCCTCTCTTGGTCATCTAGCGCTTCATAGATAGTGAAGGTTACAAACTCGGTGGAGTTCATTGGGAGCTAGCTACTCCGAAGACGACTTCAGAAGTCCCGGAATCCAAGGCAACAAAGAGAACCTCAGTTTCTCGTGATTCTCGTCAATGGTTGAGAACGGTAACAAGTTCTAAGGAATTTCGAAAGATGGACTATCGGAATGTGCTGGGTTTAGTGGGCGGACGAAGATAGTTTTGTAATAGTTTAACTTTGGAAATTTTATTCAAAACATGTTTGTTACCGGATCTAAATTCCGGATTTGTAAGTTCAATTAAAAAAAACTACATCATAAAGTAGGCACACGAGGATAATCTATGAAAACACGAGAATACAAATTACTTATATATACTATACAAGCAAATACTTTGGTATCTTTCCTCTTTAAATTAACACTAGATTTTGAAATAGTGAGATAATTTTTGGTTAAATTATTTTTAAGTAATGAAAAATATAGTTTGTATACATAATTTATATAGAGAAATACATTATTGAAATAACTTTTCTTATCACAAACATAGCACAAAAATATTAAAATAACGAAAATATGTTTCATTAAATGGGTAAATGATAATTATATCCGTACTTTGTGGATATACAAAGTTAAATAAATATTTAATAAAAGATATTTGAAACTTTTACGAATTTGTTTTTTTGATTTTTTTGAAAAAAAATTCACAAACATTAATTTTTTTTTCAGTTTTCAGTTTTTGAAAAAATCAAGTTTTTTTGGAACAGATTTTTTTTAAAGTTTAAAAATATATTTCAAAATATATATGTTATTGAGTTATTTACATGAGACACTTTCTCACTTTTAATTACACTATATGTCACATGGTTCCATTAGAGTAGTTTTTTCAACTAAAAACATATTTTCTCGTTATCTTTTGAAGTGGTGGATCCAAGACAAGAATAAACTGATATTAATAATTTACCCACTTGCTTTTGCTTTTGACAATGTTTTTTTATTATTAAGTTTATAAATTACCAAGATGAAAAGGGAAAAAGAAAGTTTAAGAAATTTAGTTCGGGGAACAATATGAACAATCGGAGAGATTTACGTTATAGAGCACTTTTTGACTTCTTTATTTCACTCTAAGACACTTTCTTCTACTAGAGCACTTTTTCTTAAAGAGTACTTAAATCCTAACTTTTTCAGTTTAGTTTAAACCATAAATTCACCAACTAAATCTTTAAAAAACACTTGAGTCTTAACAACTTTCTCTCTCTATTTGATTTTATTCAAGACATTCTCTTTTTCAGATCCCACAAGCCATACCTTTCATATTCTTTAGCAGCTTTCACATTTATGTTCCTAACCAGGCAACGAAACCAACCAACAACCCAACAGCGGCGTTCGATTAGGCGAAATGGCGGTGAACAATACAAGCGGCATACCATTCGTAGGGGAGAAAATCCAAGAAAAGTATGAGAAAATTATGGATGAGAACTCAAGATTTAACAAATTTGAGTTTTGGGTTCGAGAACTAGAACCCTAGATGATGAAAGCGAAGAAAAATCTGATTTTTCGGCGGGTCAAGAAACATGCTACAGTCGGAGAGCTCCAATTCGTCTCTTCCTCGTGCTAACCTCTTCCGTTCAAGGTGTCATCGATGTGAGAGCTCGTCCACCGTTGGTCATTGCTTTTCGTCGTGTCTCGTCAAGATCAGCTTCACCACGACCTCTCTCATCTCGGGTCGTGCTTTCAGCTTTTGCCATCGTCGGAGTCAAGCCTCACCGTCGTGCCTCTGCACCGTTGTAGCCGGCTCCCCATCTTCGTCAACGAGATCCGGCGAGAAGATAGATCGAACAATATTAATGGTTGAGTTTCATCTTTTTGTATCTTTGGTCCTTTAGTTTATTGCTTCTTTCAAAATATGTCTCACACTTCCAATATGATCTAATTACTTCACAAATTTATCCCAATACTTTTAATATTGCAATCTAGCATTTTCATGTATTTGAAGAAATGGTACGTTGGCTTTTGATTCTTGTAATTATGACCCAAAGTATTAAAATATGCAGATTAGTCTCTAATTTCATTTTCAAACTTTCAATTGTGCTCAAAAGACAGTGTGATATGAAAATAAACACACTAATACAATATATACACTTAATATACAATCAAAATGATAAAAATGAAATAAAATGAGATACTAAAAAATCATTAAAAATATGAGATATCATCTATGTACACATGAGAGGTAACAAAACATATATGGATAACATACTAACATACACATGTGTACATAAGGGTCATTGTACATGTGGACAACGAAATTTGTGTATACATTCATATGCTATTTAAATGTACAAATGTTAAAACTTACAAATACATGTTATATATTACTAAAATTTGTGTATACATTCATATGCTATTTAAATGTACAAATGTTAAAACTTACAAATGCATGTTATATATTACTAAATGGAACGAATTAGAGCATTGTAAATATGTACACCTTATATGTTATCCATGTGTACATCAAAATTATATTGTAAATGTGTACACTAAATTTTATTTATTAACTTTTTGTAAACATGTACACCATTATTATATTTGCTTATACACCATTATTATGGTTGATTATACATGGTTAATAGTACATGGCTATACACAAGGTACCCTACATTAAATATGGAAAATTACCGTACACATATAGATACACACATAATTGACTTTGTTTTGAATATCATATATATCCACATGTAAAAGAAATCATAGGTAGGAAAATCTATGCTCACCATCGATTTGTTTTTGCATATCTGATTATCGTACACAAGAAAATCAGAATTTACCATTAATTTTGTTTAATACTTATTTTTAGGTAATCAATTTATGAAATATCATCTATGTACACATGAGAGGTAACACAACGTATATGGATAACATAATAACATACACAGGTGTACATAAGAGTTATTGTACATGTGGATAACGGAATTTGTGTGTACCTCCAGCTTCTATTTAAATGTACAAAATTGCATCTTGGTGAGTTAATTTTGTTTTCAACATATAGGAGTTCAATTGCTTATTTGGAAATTTGAACTAAATTAGGAAGTGACTGTACATTATCAAAAACTTGATATTTGAAAGTGTGGGCGAATGTGCAAATATCATAAAGTAGGGGTTAATTGCTTATTTAGAAGTTTGGGCTAAATTGTAAATATTCTACAATTAAAGGACTAGTCATGCAAATATCAGAAACTTGATTTGGGAATGGATCCCTTCGAGGCTCGACATATCAGATTGCCGCAGTGTGGTTCGCCGACGGCCGCAGAGGAACAGTATGTCACAAAGCCGATTGAACTTGGTTGAATAGGAGACATGTAGTGATGATTCGTTATTCAGTGGTGGATTGCTTCCCCATGAGCCAGTGACGACGAGGCGTTTCAGACATTCACGGCGGAGGCATACGACTCACAGACTTGAAAACGCAGAGAAGACTAAATGTGACGGTAAAGAGAGTAACGACTCAACACCGACGGACGACTAGAGCTTGTCTCCGACAAAAGCTATTCTCCGACAGAAGCTTATCTCTGAAGAGAGATTCTCTACTTCCTCTACATCACATGGAACAACAAGAACAAAGAAAAAACAGAGATAGAGAGAGATCGCGATTCACCGGAAGCTCAATTATTGGCTCAAGCTACACAGTGGTGGAGAAGCTTAATCACCAAAAGAATAAACAAAAAAATGTTTAAAATTAAAACAAAAGCAAAAAAAAAATAGAACTAGAATATTGTACTAGTTACGTTTTAGTTGGGAAAAGAAACTAAAAACCACCGAAAAGTACCTTAGGAGCACAAAGTGTCCTATGATGAAATAAAAAGTGATAAAGTGCCTATGAGTGTAAATCACTCATGAAATCGGCGACTTGAAAATCTCGTCTTTTCACCATGATTTTCTTGAAGTTGTAACAAAAGCTCTTGTCTTTGGACTAACAAAAAACATCGTCTCATTAGACTCCAAATATCTATTTGAATCAACCCCTTAACTTCCCGATTGTTTATTCCACCCTTTCTCATAATTGAACACATGGTCAATTGTCTTTTGATTGGTTTCATTTTCTCTTTCATACTTTCAAAATAAATAATTTATTCTCTGATTTAGCCCCCAATATAATGCAGTTGAACACATATATTCACTAAAAGCACCTAAATCCATCATAAAATAACTTGGGTATAGTAAAATTACTAAAATTATTAAAATCAATAGGTATGAATAACATGCTAAACCATGCGTACACTTATTGTCTTATATGCAAACTTATTGTCGTTATATATGCCATCTTGAGTTTGAGTTGATCCATTTGTTATCCATTTTAGCATTTGATTAAACAACTACCAATCCACATATATATGGGACAACGACTAACATGTACACAGTTAACTTGTCCAATAATTCACATGATAAACTTGCTAGATACATTTGGTCTTTGCAACCATCCTGACCTCACGACCACAATGGATTAGTGTCTCTGAAGAAGGAAATCAAAGCGGAGAAGGTTTGTTCCTGAGTTGTTGGTCAGAGAGATGAACTGGTGATGACAAAGTGAAGATTGACAGAGATGCAACGAGTGAATCGGTGATGACAAGGTGAGCCTTCAGATCTATACCGACCTCAACGCAACATGAAAGTGAAGCTTGATAGAGACGCGGTGAGTGAACCGGTGACGACAAGGTGAGGCTATGAAAATATGTACACCAAATTGGCCATATCCACATGTACAACAATTCACGTGTACACAAGTTAACTTGTGCAGTGATTCACATGTACACCTTATAGATATGTTACATACATTTAATTGAAAGTTTCAATATTTGAACGGTCAAACAATGTCAACGCGTACACACATATTTTATTGTCTAGATGTACAATGTTTCACATAAAATCAAATGTACACCAGTTCATTTGTAAATTGCATGATGATTTTATGATTATGAGTATGTAGGTTTTATTTTGGTGTATATATTTCATTTATTTGTTCACTTTGGATATAACATGAGGTAAAAAAATGCAAATTTAGAAGTTGGAGATATATACATATTCCTACAGTTTCATATTAGAATTAATTTTAAAACAACCTTGTTGACTTTATAAATTAAAATGAAATAGATACTATAGAAAAAATAATTATGGTATAAATTACTTGGATATTAATCAGGATTTTTTTTTCAGAAAATATATATGTTATAAACTTCTTAACGAAAAAGATATCAAAGAGTCTTTGTGGTCTAGTGAAATTTGCATTTAATTATGTTAACCATATCTTGAATTCGAACATAGGTAAAAAAACATTTCTGGCTTTTTTTCTACCTCAATAATGGTAAATTCATAATAACTTCATCTTTTTCCTTTTAAGATTTTACCATCTCCCTCGATTTATCAGTAGCCGCCGCACAAACATTTTAATGTAATCTATTGTCTTCTTACCGTTTTCTTATTATGGATGCATCAAATGTACAAATATTCATTGTTGTGTTTGGTGTGCTTGGGTTCAGTTGTGAGTTGGGTTGGGATAAGTCCATAATATGGATCAGGTGGTTTTGTGGTGGACTCATCATTGGCGGTGGTGGTGGTGGTACTGGTGGGTTTAACATAAGATCAGATGAGTCAGAGAGAAATCGACAATGAACTGTTACCTCCACTGCGAAAAGTTAAGTGGAACACCAGTTGATTGCTTTCCTCTAATTGTGTTGAAACTCATCGAATCGTAAAGTAAAACAAATATTGAAGCTCATCAACAAGACTTAGATCCGGGGATTTTCAAGATTTATATAAAGACCATAACTTTGAGTTTTTTCTTTGAGAAATTGAGAAAAGGGTAAGAATTCAATATATATGTTTTGATTAATTTTAATGGCGTTATGAAAGCATCACTAGAATAAGAGGAGATATACAACACTAAAAAGAAGTTTTGTATTATCCACAATATATATATATATATATAATATACATTTTTCGTTATACACGAGCATGTGACTTATCGTATATTACTTATCTGATACTGTATGTCAGTTCAAATTAATTTTATATCACAAATTAATTAAAGTGTTGACATTTTGGAATAGAAAACGATTCAGGTATGTCACAATGTCAGACAACTATGGTCAAACCTGGCATCAAAAGATATAAGGAAAATTTTCCATGTTTTATTACATTGTAGGGTAGCTTCAGCTACCAAGATAGTTTTTATTGGTTATTTACATAGTTTCCCCCAATTAATCCTTAACAATAGTGGCATCTGGTTTCTTTCTTTTATGTGCTGGCCATTTTTATTTTAAATTTTGGAACGATATAAATTTCAAAACTCACAAAAAGCAGACAATTGATTTTTATTCCAGACACAAATTTTACCTTTCTTCGACGGCGATGAAACTTCTATTTGCGACGACATGAATTTCAAGCATCATAGCATAGACGATTGGGGAACGGAGATGTAAATGGTTGGCGGAGAAGAGCTATGGTGATTTGGATATAATTCACCAAAACTTGTTTTTTTTTCTTGGTTTTGGGTTCCAATCAGTTAATTTATACAATATTTATAACTTATAGAGGTAAAACACAAAATAAATAATGAAGATTGCATGATAAAAATCAATGGCGGCTCTTAGATATATTTGCAGGAAACTCAGAAAACCCTAATATGAAGAAGATGAAATTATTACAAATTGCCACTCATTAAAAAAAGTTTATAAGTAAAATTAGATGACGGAAACGTTAATCGAACTATAGACTAATAAGACTAAAGCTAAGCCCTTTATCATCGCACTTAATTGTACAATTTCAGATAAATACTACTACCTCCGTTTCGATTTAGTTGTCGTTGTAGAAATTTTTTTTTGTTTCAAAATAAGTGTCGTTTTATCATTTCAATGCAAAATTTATTAGTTTTTATCTGTTATTCTATTTTTTATTGGTTGAAATGTGGTTAGGTGTATAGGTAATTGTGTTTTTATCTAGAAAATATATAAAATTAAATGGTTTCTTAATCTGCGTGTAAAAACTTAAAACGACAAGTAAAACGAAACGGAGGGAGTATATTAATTGTACGCATTCACTTAATTATACCGGAAAACTTAATTGTATTTAGAACTTAATTGTACACACTCACAAAAACACTATATTACATATATGTGAACACGGGAACTCATATTTACAACTCAATACCCTCTTATAGTAAACCCTCAACATAAATCATAAACCCAATAGAGTAAATCCTAACCACTTAAACCTAAAGAAAATTATTAACCCTAAAACATAGCCACATATATGTAGATTTAGTGTACATGTAAATATCATAAGTGTGGACAAGATAAGTTTAATGTACATGTGTATAATCTAAGTTATTGTTTAATTGATGGGGTGTGATGGATATTGTGATGGATATTTCATAACACTGGATCACATATTCATTGATGGGGTGTGATGGATATTGTTTAAACCAACCATCTATATAGTGACTGAAAAAGTGTACACAAGAGATAATGTACATATGGACATTAGAGATAGAGAAATTATGGACAACAATATAACAATAAATGTCTGTCTTATGAGTTGAAAATTTTAACTGTATTAGTTGTATGTAGATCACTAGGTGTAATTTGTGATGGATGAATGGACTGGAGACCTTTGTTAGAATAATATTCACGTATACACCTAAGAACAATATCCATGTGTACACCAAAATACAATATCTACATGTACATGATATCCATATTTACACAAAATTAACATAACCACAAATGGTATCCATATGTAGACAATCATCATGACTAGTTTAGTTCGTGTAATGTGTGTTTTGACTTAGTTTAAAACGTACATGATATCCATGTGTACACCAAAATACAATGTCACACGTACATGCTATCCATATGTACACAGAATTAACGTAAACACACGTAGTATCCATATGTATGCAGTCATCATAACTAGTTCAGCTCATGTAATGTGTGTCTTGACTCAGTTTAAGACGTTAGCCTATTATAGTTTGAAAGTATATGTGGCTTTTCAATATCTTTATATGTTTGTCTATTGTATTGATTCCTAGTGAAGTTTTAAGACAAGTGAAGAACCCGAAAGTGAATTCAGATGTTAGGGTTCTTGTCTGAGTCCTAAGAAACTTGTGCTTGAATTAAAAGTAACATGGAGTTGTTAACTAACAAAATAAACGTCCTTACGATTTACATTACTGAAGCAACAAAAGAGAAGAAAGTGATGTAAGAGACATGTAAAATAAAACAATTTCATTTCTAGTTTAAGGCAAAGACAAGTCCAACCACAACCACCATTTACAAGATTAATTGCAGAAGCAAATATGGAAGCAAGAGAACATAAGACTTAGGTAGCTCCCATGAAAGAGGGTAATAAGACAACTTAAAACACATGTGGCTTCTAAACTGAAAACGCAAAACTCCCCCCCCCCCCCAAAAAAAAAAGAAACCAGTTTACATAATGAATGAATTAGACTATCACGAAGTTGTTACCTTTTTAGCTAAAGATTTCAAGAGAAAACAATTATAGAGAAAAGGCAGTCTCACATGGTGCTTCTGCTTTCACTAAATGTATTAGACCTACCAAAGTTTGAGCCTCTGCCACAACTGCTAATGTCATGCCCTTGTTACCTGCCAAGATGGTCTTCATGCATTGCCACTGAAAAGGAATGAGATTGAACTGAGGCATTTGAAGTAGAGCGATGCATAAGCTGAGGGTTTTGGTTGTTGTTTGGCTGGAAGATATGAAATTGATGAGTCAATTTTTGTAAGTTTGAGCATCAGTTTGTTTCTGATGATGTTGTTGAAAAAATGATTGTTGTGGTTTTTCTTAAGAGTATTGCATGTATGCCATCAAGAGGTTATAAGCATCAACTTGTGAGAATTCTTTAGTCGTGAATTTCAGTCTCTCGACTTCCTTTTTCAGTTGGTCTTTTAAAACCGAAACATAAGAAAGGGGACATGTTTACATACCATCTCGAAACTTGGCTTGTTGTTCCATGACATGTAAACGAAGCTTGAGTGCCCTGTTCTCAGATGATAAACCAGTTGTGTCTCTCTATAAGAAACAAGTTATAAATGTATCATTAGGGTTACAAATGCAGGTCAGAGAAGAGGCTCGGCATGGCTGGCTTGAAAGAGAGATTAAGGTTTGTTGGATTTCTTTTGTACAATCGACAAAAAAAACACAAACGATGATAATTGTGGAAGCTTTAGAACAGAGAATGAACCTGGGCCATTAAAATTAAAAGTACAAAAGTAAATCCAATGGTTAAGAAATTAGATGGATATAAGTCTTGTCAAAAGGTTAGATTTAATTTGGACCGTCGAGGAGTAAGATAGATGTGTGGTTGAGGTTAAATCCCGCTAATACACTAGTTTTCTTGGTTTTAGCAGTTATCAACTTAGTTATGAATTGACTAAATTATTTGGAAAGAGAATGAAGCTGTTATAAGAAAGCGTGTTGGTAGCATAATGTAATTCATAGTGTCAAAAACTCTGCCTCAGAGTGTAATTTTTCTATGTTATTCTCATGAATTTGAGTTTAGGAAGACCTTCCTAACTACGTATGATATCTTCGTGGATTTGAATTTATGAAGATATTGATAAATATGTATTATTCTTCATAAAACTTAGTAAATCTTTCATAAATGTGAATTTAAAATTACATTATTAATTGTTTATTTAGAAAAAATCATGAATATATATATATATATATATATATATATATATAAAACCCTTATTGAATTTTAATTACATGTATATTTAATAAGATATTGTCAAATGTTTATATCATTTTCCTTAAGTTTTTGGAAGACTTTCATGAATTTGATATCTATAAAGGTACTACAATAAAAACTCTATAAATTAATAATATTGGAATTTTGGTATTTTATTAATTTATAGAACCATTAATTTACAAAAAAAATCATTTTTAGATTTTTTTAATTTAAGGTATATTGTTTTTATATAATAAGAAAATATTTGATTTTTTTTTAATTTAAAGTATATTGTTTAATAAATTTAAATTATTACTTAGATTCAATAAGTTTCATTGGTAGTATATTATAATCAAATCTTGAAATGTTGAATGGTATATTACGTACCATTAAGTTTTAAGAACTAAAATTTTGATTGATTTTAAGAACTAAAATTTTGATTGATCATATCTTGAATCTGATCTTTTGTCAAAAAGTCTTTTTGTTCCTAGTCATTGGGTACTAATCGGGTTATTAACACTATTATGATTTATGTGCTCAGTTCTACAATATATTAAGTAAGATGTCATCTAATTGATTTTTACTTATGTGTTGTTCGTAGGTACAATTTTGTAAACTATTATAATTTGATTGTTTGATAACTTTCATTAATTATCTATTTTATTCAAATATTAAAGTAAAGATAACTGTATAACCAATTAATATGTGATACCAATCAACAAAACTAAATTTACAAATAATGACTTTATGATAGCTAATGACAAAATTATAAAAAATTTACATCAATTTTTTTTATCCTTATCAATTATTATAAAATTATATAAAATAATTTCATGATATTTTATAAAATAGATATCATAGTTGTATATTCTTATATAAAGAACTAGATTTGTATGTGTGGCAATATTATAACTTTTTATGTTTTTTTCTAAAACACATATAATTTATAAATCATACATAAATATTTTGAAATTCTTTATAAAAAAATCAAAAGTACTTTATTCTTACAATTTTTTATTAGAGTTTCTGAATCATTATAAGTCTTTAATAAATCATTATAAATTAATTTATAAGAATTATAAATAATTATATAAAATAATTTTTCAATGCATCTAAATGTATTTATAATTGTATGAATTTATATTTATAATTTTTTTATAAATCATATATAATTGTTTTACACTTCTTATTATTAAACAAAAGTCATTTAATTAACTTTTGGTTACTAAGTTTACATGTGAAAATTTAAAGTAATTTTGATGGGATTTTAGATTTGATTTATGTCTGTATTTATCAGTTCTAAAAAAATTAATTCTAAACAAGATGAACCACAAAAACTTATAAATAATTTTTAATGATGCAGACCACGATTAAGGCAACACGATTTATAATTGATTGTTTGTAACTGATTATAATTTTGTTTTGTAATTTTATAACTATATAATGATGGGTTGCATTATTAAATCATATAATCAAAGAGTTATAAACAAGTTGAACCACAAAAACTAATAAATAAATGTTTTTAAATAGTTATAAATATATTTATAATTGTAGAACTATATATTTATAAGGATTTATCAATCCTATAAAATTATATCACACTTTTTATTATATATATTAAATGAGGAGTTATTTAAGTGATTTTTGGTTCGATGTACTTTGATAGCTGAAATCTTAAAAATTATTACAATTTCAATGGGTGATGATGTTAGACTTTTTATTTTCTTAGCAGTGCTAAAATAAAAAGTAATTCTACAATCAATTATCTGCAATTTTTAGATTTGAATACTTTATTCATATTTAAAGATAAAATGTAATTATTTTAATCCTATCCAACACACGATAACTGCATACTGTATATCGGGTCTTGTCGAGATCATATATCTTAATATGAGTTTGAGGAGTTTTATTTGCACTCGATATCTTTTTGCATAGATGTTCCAAACTAATAGACAAAAAAAGTTTATAAGTGACCAAAGATTGTTGATTATTTGGGTTGTAACTTGAAAATGTTTGAATTACAAATTTGGATAATGATTTAATCACACACAAAATCACTTTTTAAGAGTATTTTGACCTTATTCCAAGCTTTGGGTTACACGGATTTTCTTTGTAAAATAAAACAATCGTTGGCAGAAAAAAATAAGACAATCAGAGTCTCACTTTTGTTTTAGATTAAAATATAAGAGAAACAAATAGAGTTTTAATATTTATATGTGTTTCTTCAAACATTTTTGATGATCTTTGAATAATTAATCTCTCCCTTTCTCTCTCTATATAATTAGTTTCAAATTTTTCTTATCCATTTGTTAATGCCTTCAATTCCTTATATAAAGAATTTAGGGTTGCAACCAATAGTTTTTTTTTTGAAAAAGTTGCAATCAATAGTTGTAATGGTTAAACCAAATGTTACAATGGTTAACATCAACAATAGTTAGTGAAGAGTTGCAATTGTTAATACAAACAATTGAAATTGTTAGTAAAGAGTTAGAATGGTTACAAATGTTGCAGTCATTAATATGGTCAATTAACAAATGTTGCAGTCATCAATAGTTGCAAAGTTTCATTTATATAGTTGCAATTGGTCATATAAACACTTGCAGTTCTGATGGCAAAAAAAAAACACTTGCAATTCATATATAACCTTAAACTCATTCACTTAAATCTATGACAATCCTCCCCCATATAAGTGTAATTTTAGATTCATTAAATAAATAATACATATATCAAACTTATACATAAATGAAAATGTTTTAAGAATGAAATTTCTATATTAGTTATTACAAATGCCCAAGAATCTGGATGTCATACGGATTGAATACGTTCAACCTATTTTGGGCACATGAAGATAATACACAAACATGTTTTCAAACTACTCTAAGTATTTATACTTGGCACTGTTATATGACATGTATCCATGTCTATTCATGAGCGTATACAAAGCTAAGTTCAAACTAATTGAAGCAGCATGTCTTCACGTTCATATAGGTAAATACTTTCAATCATGCACATGCAAATGCACTTTTAAAGTATTTATTAAGAATAACATTGCAAAACATCTTTTTATTGCAGGTCTAAGCACATGCCTTAAGATGATATAAACATATATTTTAATCTTTAAGTGTATGTTTTTCACATTGCATACCCTATAATATTGTATTTAAGGGGAAATGAATATCCCATAATTAAATATTTCAAATGGAATTGAAGCCCTTCGCTTTAACTTACTTAATTAATAAGTCTTTAGCTAATCCTTTCGTAAAATGATCAGCTAGATTTTATTGAGACCGGACAAACTCTATTCTAATCACCCTATGAGTGATTAGTTCACGTATTAAGCTATCTCTAACTCTACGTGTGTAAACTTTCCATTAAAACTTAAATATAGGTCTTAGACAAGGTAGCTTGACTATCACGATGGATGGAAACTGGTGATACTGGTTTAGGCATTAATGAAATCTCGTAAACGAAGTTTCTTAGCCATTTTGCCTCTTTACCATAGATGTTAATGCTACTAATTATGATTTCATAGTCAGACTTGTAATGCAAGTTTTCTTCTTAGAAGCCCATGAAAAATCACCTCCCTCAAGCGAAAACACCCGTAGAAGAACGATCTTCTATGTTGGTAATCAACTTGCATCTTAATATCTTTCTAGCACCAAAGGAAATCTAACATATAAAACATAATTAATAGTTCCTTTCAAATACTTGAGCACCTTTTAAGGCTTACCAATGTTGAGTACGAGGATTACAAGTATATATACTCAACTTTCCTACAGCGTAAGGTATATTTGTCCTAGTGTTCGTCATGCATACATTAAGCAGTCAATCACTTGTGAATACTCGAGTTATGATACTTCTTGTCATGTATTAGCCATAATTTTCACACTCACATCTATGAGAGTGCTCATTCGAGTACAATTCTCACAGTTGAACTTGTTTGAAACTTTCTCAATATAGTGAGATTATGTCAAAGATAGTTCTTTGTTTTCACGTTTGATTCAAAATCTAAGAATCACATCTGCCTCTCCCATGTCTTTCATTGCAAATTTTAAAAATATTTTTGTAAGCTCTACTTGTTTAAGGTCAGTACCAAAAATCAACATGCCATCAACATACAATCAAATTATTACTTCTTTTTTTTGAAAGAATGTTAAATTAATTCAACCAAAAAACTGTTTACAACTGAAGTTGCTTTTGTAACTCTAAATACTCTTTACATCAATAGATTATCGAAAAGAAAACCATGTTCCCATGGCCTTTTGATAAGCTGAGTTGTCACGATGGTTCATGCTAGAGATGCGGTTTCGAATCTTCTTGTCAATGAGCTTTATCAGCCATGCTGCAGTTTTGTGGTCTTCACCGAACTTTCTCCCATTTCGTTCCTTCCATATTGCAAATAAGGAGGCCTGAAAAACATACCGGAGTAGGAAGAGCTCAACCTTGCTTCGTTGTTTAGTGACGAGAAGAATTATAGCATCCCATTCATGAGTATACTCTGACCTTAGAAGCTTTTGGGTGAGGTTCTTCCACACTTCCTCCGAGTATTGACATTGGAAAAATAGATGGTTACGCGACTCAAGGTTAGCCATACACAGGTTGCATGCGTGTTCCCCCCTGCCATAGTGAAGTTCTATCACCGGTGGGTAGTCTGTTGTAAATGGCGATCCAGGTGTGAAAAGAATACTTAGGAGTGTTGTAATGAAACCACACTCCTTTCGCCGAAGCAATCTGAGCATGCATCACTTGCGAGAGCTTCCATGTTTCCTTTGTCGTAATTACTGGTTTGAAGTCGTCTCTGCTTTTCCATAATATGACGCCATCTCCCTGGTTTAATCCTATGTTTCTGAGGCTCTGTATCTCATGCTCGATGAGATTGTAGATGTCGACTCTGTGTCTTCTCGCTCTATGCTTATGGATCATTGTTGCCACTGTATTGTGGAGTCGGATACCCATATGCATTACCCCCTCTGCTCCTGTCTTCTCTAAAAGCTGGCCAAGAGTAAACCAATCATCAAACCAGAAAGATGTTGATGAACCATCATAAACTTCGATCTTGGAGAAAGAAGCGGCGGTGGTTCCGCATTTTAACAATTTTTCCACATCCATGAGCCTAATGTGCAATTCAGTAATCAAATTATTACTTCATTACTGAATTAGTTAAATTTGCTATATGAACACTTATCCAAATGGTTTAACTTGAAACCACTTGATAAGACAACTTTATCAAACCTTTGATACCACTACTTAGGTGTTTGTTTTAACTCATATAATAATTTATCAACTTACACACTTTATGCTCATTACCAGGCATAATAAAACATTCAATTTGTTTCGTATACACATTTTTTCCAAAATACCATTTAAGAAAGTTGTCTTAACATCCATTTGGTGAATGACAATGTTACTAATTGCTGCTAAAGCAATTAACAATTTTATAGAAGAGATTTCCTAGCAGTTGGAGCATATGTACCAAATTTATAAATACATTCCATTTGTCAAAAGCTTTGAATAACCAATCGGGATTTAAACTTCTTGATTGTTCCATCAACTTTCATCTTCCTTTTGAAAATCTATTTGCATTCCAGATGCTTGCAACCGAGTGAGAAGTCGGACAATATCCAAGTATTATTTCTGCCATCTCATCATCAATTGTTTTTTTTTTCCAAAAACAAAATTTTGAAAGTCCATAACCTTACCATAAATTATGGAATCATTATATATATGATAATAATATGAGTGTTCGAAACCAATCTCATCTCTTGATTCTACAATTAAATATATTTGAAAATCATGACCAAATGAATTTTCAACATTCCTCTTCAAATGGACAATACTGATGCAATGACATATTGTTTGGATATACTTTTTCAAATCACTTACTCGTAAATATAAACATTGGTCCCAAATTGTTGGCACATGTAAGGAATTCATACCTACATTCAAGTATTGTCTTAATTATATATAACTTGCTAAGTATATTTGTTACCTTAGAAAGATCTTTTGTATATACAAGGATGCTTATCCGATACAAATACTAATGTCTTATGACTCCCCACGAATCTTGATAGCTATTGAAAAAACCAATCCCAAGATAAGTTGTTCTACCCGTCTACAATGGCAAACGCGAGGCTGAATATCTGGTAGTTCCCATCTTGAGCTGAGGCAATTAATAAACAACCGGTATATTTTCATTTTAAATGTGTTCCATCAACCACAACTACTTTGTTCATAGACTCATACCCCTTTATTGAAGATCCAAAAAACACAAAAAAATATATTTCAAATGGTGGCCACCACTCTCATGTGTCTCTATGAACAACTGAAGAATTTTTCTTATATTAGAGGATACAAGCTTGTTTAAATAGTCATAAAGCCTTCAGTAAGATGATAGAGTTTCCTTTCGCGTCATCAATGGCCACATCCTTAAAACGTCATGCCTTCTAGTAAGAGGTATTAACATCATGGTCGCCACACATCATCCAACATATTTTCCAAGTTCTTGGTCCTCAGCAAGAGCCACCAATCTTGCTTTTCATAATCTCGCCAGTAACAGAAACTAGTGTTTGACTCTGGTACCCCCACACGCTCATCTATTGATTATAAATGGTCTGCTACAAATTTTATTATTTCAAACACTTCAACATCCTTTAATATGACTGCATAAATTCGCCAAGGGCATGCCGGATTGAAGCACTCAAGCACCATCAACCCCGATTGTGACTTAGTACTTTTGTAACAGAATTTTCAGCGAATCGCATGTATGGCGATATGTTGTTTGAAGGTTTCTCTAGTCATGAACATCATGCCAACTGCAACTTCTTCAGCGTAATCCCTATTTCCCCAATAAGAAAGTGTGGCAATATGACAGTAAGCTTTCTAAATATATAATTCCTCTTTAACCTTGCAAACCTATATCAGATGCTAGTTTATTCTTATAAAATACAATTGATATTTAGTTCATTCTAAAATTACCATCACAAATTGAGTTATAATGTTTTTTTGCTAATTTCTCACAATACTAAATAAAATGTCAACGAAATTGAGAAATGACAATTTAGAAAGTGGTATTGAATATATGTTATACAATATATTTTGCACTGAGAAGTTATATAATACATTAATGTTTGCACAAGATTTTAACAAATGAGAACATTCCTACCACTGGATAAATTTTCTTTAACCGTCTACACCATACATAAAATATCTTTCAAAATATTACAGCAATGGTTAAGACAAATTTTTACCCTTCCAAAAAACTCCAACCCCAACTAAATAATAATATCACCGTTATCAAAAACCATAAACTCTGCTTACATACACTTCCTTTAAGGAAACTATTTCACACTAGGATTTCCAAATCTTTTTAGTTGGACGATTGTTCAATACCCACCTTCGGCGTTGCTCCCTTGAGAAGACGTTTATTTGTCTCAGCATGTTGTCGTATTGACTCCAACTGACCTTTTCTCTCCACATCCTAAAGTTTACTTCACAATTGGTTGATGTCTGGAGATTGAGTTATCTTGCTCATGTGTGTTGGGATGATCTTCTCAACTGAAAAAAATGTGTTTAAATTCAAATCTTTAGCACTTACCGTTCCTTGAAAGCAAACGTATCATTGGAAAAAAAATTTGTTAAAATTTCTTATAATATTACTTTTGAAAATATACACTATTAATGGGATTGTTACCAATTAGGTTTACATTGTTCAATGTGGGGAAATTTTTTTCTTCTACAGCTGCTAACCCCTTAATTATTCAGCCTCATTTCTTTCGGGTAAACCCACTTCATGATCAAAGGGTGAGCAGTACTCATATGTGGACCCCGTTGAAGATCCAGTCCCATCAACAACTCCAAAAAAATTGTGGGAACATCACTTGGAACAGTTATGTTCCCATCATGCGATGGTATACCTCCAAGCATGTCCCCATGCCCTTCTTCCACTAAATTATTAATATCTAAACCGTTTTTAGATGGGTAACCTTCATTTATAAACCATTCCGAAAACTTCATTTCATTATCTAACCCATTGCCCACAGCTTTTGTGTTGCAATTCTCTAGGTAGTTCATTATGTTCATGTCAACATCCCAAAAAACTGGAGGTGCTTCATCTTGAGTTATTAGCACGGGAGGATAATCATTAGCGGTTGAATTCAGTGAAAACACAATTTAATTATATATTTTCAGTGTTTTTACCATCCAATATTTTTTAATATATACCAATAAAATTACTTGGCGGATATGAAAAATGCTAGCTGCTAATATTCTTATTCAAGAATCATATAATACTTTTAGAAATTCAACCATTTAACATTTATATTGTTTTAGGTTAACTAACCGCTAATTCATTTCCTTGAGTAGGCTCCATCATCGCATTGTCTTCGTCATCAAGTTATATTATTTCCCTCATCGGTGGATCTTCAATGGTTTCTTTCCTATACAACTATTAGTGAACGTCATTTAAAAAGAAACACGATGAAAATTCAACATTTCTTGCACCGTAAAGATCTCATTCATAACTTTTTCACTAGTTTCTAGACGATCTCCATACACAAGACATATATCATTCACCTCATTTTCATTTATAGTAACTGTATTCAACAATAATACCAATTTTCCATAAGAAAACAGAATTACTTTCAAAAGCAACTCTTGAGTTCTCTTCTTCTACATATGAGGTTGACCTAGTAGAGAAACTAGTTCGACAAAGAAACTAGTATGCCACCACAGTCTTGTATATAGAGATCATCCAGAAACAAGAAAAAAATGTTATGAATGAAATCTTTACGAAGTAAGAAATTCTGATTTTCGGAGTGTTTCTTTTGAAATATTGTTCACTGATTAACATCATTTCATTTATAGTAACTGCAT
This sequence comes from Moricandia arvensis, assembly GCA_905132765.1. Lineage (NCBI taxonomy): Eukaryota > Viridiplantae > Streptophyta > Magnoliopsida > Brassicales > Brassicaceae > Moricandia > Moricandia arvensis. The sequence goes on from CAJHQP010002582.1 coordinate 72,863, forward strand.
TCAACAGTAATATCCAATTTTCCCTGAAGAACATACTTACATTCAAAACTATATCTTGAGTTCTCTTCGTGTGTGATGTTCCACTACATATGAGGTTGACCCAATAGAGAAACTAGTTCGAGAAAAAAAAACTAAGAGACAAGACATAATTAGCAGAACAAAGAGATCATGTTTGTTTGCAATCATTGACGGTGGAATTTTATAACCTATGGGCACGAGCATCCAACATGAGGTCAATACTGTAAAGCCAAATATTTTTACTCATATGTATTTTGCTAATATCACACTTCTTTATGGATTACGATTCAATTAACTCTAGAAATATACTCATATTTTATAATACATGATCTTTTGACTTGGTGCGTAAAGATTAAAAAAATTGTTTTTTTTTTCGTAAAAATAGTATTTAAATATAATTTAAAATTTCATTTAAGCAATAATAGAAAAACTGTAAAATTTAATTGTTTATACAATTTTTTAGTTAAGTAAAAATTAATATTAAAATATCAAAATGTCATCTATTATGAAACTAATCGACTAATAAAGTGAAGACCCAAAACTGAAAGCATGCGATTGAAGAGGGAACAAGAAGCAACATACCTGGCTATACCTCTTTGCTTCTCTGCTTTGTCCTTGATGTTATTGAAGTCTCCAACCAAGATACGAGGTTTATTCTGCAAAAAAACTACATATTCTAAGCTTATTAGTTGGCGCCATTGATCTTGTCTATATTTACAATAGGATTTCCATATATATAGGACACCAAAAATTATTAGCACCTTCTTCAACCGTCATATGATTACAATACAAATTTAGGTTACCCAAAAAGATACTTTAACCCCATCTTTCCAAAAAATTGCTGCACCCGACTACTTCCATAAGCAGGCACTATTACAGAGTTCTTAGGGCATCCACAACCGTGGATTCCCCTCGGAGTCCTTAGGAATAGTGTTTTTAATTTTTTAATTATTATTTTCTTTTTTTCAGATTTTAAAAAAAAAAATTAAAAAAAAATAAATACCAACCAATCACGGACCGCCACGTGTCGTGAATAGTATAAGAATCGATCCTTATATAAGGATTTTTTTGGATGAATCCTTAACTTTTTTGATTATTTAATTATTATTTTTCCTAAGGATTCCGCTAAGGATCACCATTGCGGGTGCTCTTATAACCTAGATCCTTAGCTAAGTTTTGAACAAAACTATTTACATTCTTTGTTTCAACTAGAAGCATTATATCAGGATTGTAAGTTTTTCTGATATCCTTAAGGTGTGGAATTGTCAAGGGGCTTCCTAAACCTTGACAATTCCAGTACAAAAGCTTCATGGTTCCTGTGGTGGTTTGAGGAAAACCACCAAACCTTGGTTAGGGTGTTCTGTCTCAAGTCTTTTTGAAGATATTGTAGCTACTTCTTTATCATCCTCCATAGTCTTTCTCTTAGTCCCTTGGTCAGGACGATCAACCATCTGAACATCTTGCTTTGTAGCCTGTGTAATTTGTAACTCATGTCTAATAGAAAGACATTTTTTAGCTTCAGTATGTTCAATTGGTTGTATCTCCATACCTGTAGCAGCAGCTGAAGAGGATTCTCCAACCTCCTTTGATGTAATGTATTCTTCAATGGCGGCGCTTCTCTCTGCAATCGACTTGTATGGGCTGGTGCCGACATCCATTAGCTCAAATTGTCTTTTTTTAGCAAAGAGTAGTTTTCACACATCTCATATTCATGTCTAAGGCAGCCACATAAAATACAGATTTTTTTAAGTCTTAGATACCTGAATCCAGCTCCACGGGTGGCATGTTCTTCATTATCTCAACGGATCTTGTGAGGGTGATCATATCATCACCGTCAAAAAGGACTTTAATCCAAACCTTAGCTTCTTTATTATTGGTTGGATCTACTATATAGACTTCCTCTACGTGCCCCAGTTTTGATCCGATGTCTTCAACGATACATTGTCTACGATAAACATCGGGGAGTTTGTAGATACGGATTCTAAATGGGACATACTTGAGAAAAGTATAACAACCCTTATTCCATCGATCCAAGGCAACTATCAAACCCCTTAAAAATATCTTTGTTTTTAAAATTATGACGTATCAAAAAATCTAGTTATAGGGTTGTTTCTCAAGGGCTGTGAGAAGATGATGCTCAGATCGAAAGTAGAAATTGACGGCTCCATCATCTTTTACTTGGCCCTCCACTTTACCTTATATTTTCCAAATCTTAGGTAGCAAGACCTTGACTCCGAGAGGATTTTGATAATCGGAATTAAGCCCTAGAGAAATAAAACATAATCGATGGTCTTTCTCAAATTCCTCCTGTACATCAGCGTGAACTGACAATCGCGCTCTGTCCGCACCAAGCTTAAGATTCTGCAACCCTTTCCATATGACTTTCGTAGGATCTGGTTGCTGAAACTCCTCTTGATGTTGATCTTCGTCTTGATTATCCATTTGCATGTCGAAGATTTGAGAAAATTTTGCTTAATCTTGAGTCAATTTGTTTTTTACGTGGATAGGAAAAAAATTTAAGTTTACTATTATGTCTAGAATAGACAGAGTTGTTGCAAACTGTAGTTGGCTAGATATGTTCCCTACGGCGAGGGTAAGAGCACTCGCATCAGTGATTTCTTCCGCTAAGTCTCTTACGTTTTAATTAATAAAGAATCAAAAAGGAGGAGAGAGAGATCAAAATGGAGAGAGTCGTCCCTTTATGAAGAATCGTTCTTCTGAGCAAGAAGTACTTATGTGCCAAGTGTAACACTATTATTGGTTATATTTTTTTTATTTAAATTTTACCTAAATAATAAATAATATTGATATTAAATACTTAAGGTACTCTATTGAGAAATAAACCACTAATGATGCTCTAACTTTCCTATCTTGGATATGATCTAACCATAGACCCTTGCTCATTGACACTGAAAAAAAGAAAAAGAGGAAAAGATCTTTAGTTAGGTATGATGGCAGATGGAGATTATACCCGGGGCTGAAGCAAGTAATTGAAAAAAAACTCTAATAAGGAACTGTTAAACATATCTAACGGAAATATACATTCAGTTATATTGCAGAGTAGAAAAGCTCTGTCCCAGTGGAGAAATAAGCAAAATACTAATTCAGAGAAGATCATCCAAGAGTTAAAGCAAGAAATACAAGGTGTCTATGACTCCCCCATTATTGATTATAATCTCCTGACTAACCTTAAAGCTAAACTGCAGCTCTAATATAGGCTTGAAGAAGAATATTGGAGAACCAAAAGCCGTGTACTTTGGTTATAGGCATGAGACAAAAACATAAAATATTTCCACAACAAAACTAGGCAAAAGAGACATTATAATAGGATCATTCATAATATTCAAGATGAACAAGGGAGGTTACTTTCTAAACCAAGTGAAATACATATGCATATTGAAAAATACTTTAGAATGTTATATAAGAGTAATGGGAGACATATCGACAGCAGCCTAATCAGGGGTATTCATGTTTCAATAACTGGAGAAATGAACAAAGATTTAACCGCACATGTCACAGAGAAAGAGATTAAGGATGCGGTTTACAAAATGAATCCTAACAAGGCTCCAGGACTTGATGATAAGACTCCAAACTTCTATAGACACCATTGGGAAGCCATCAAGCCATGTCTTATCTCTTTCATCAAACTATTTTTTGAACAAAACCGTTTGGATCCTAGGATAAATCAAACCCACATATGTCTTATACCAAAGACTGAGAGCCCCACTACAATAAAAGATTACAGACCAATCAGTCTAGCTAATGTGGCTTATAAAACTAAATCTAAGATATTAGCTGAGCGCTAGAAACCATGGTTAAATAGTATTATCTCCGAAAACCAATCAGCTTTCATCCCTGAGAGGCTTATTACTGATAATATTCTTATTTCTCATGAACTAATGCATTCTCTACATATTAAAAGTCTCAAGAATGAATTCATGGCGCTAAAATTAGATATTGCTAAGGCTTTCGATAGGGTTGAATGGGGTTTTATTGATGCAATGATGGAGCGGATGGGGTTTTGTCTATAATGGAGAAAGTGGATCATGAAATGCATCACAACATTTACTTATTCGGTATTAATCAATGGAGAGCCCACAAAATCATCAAGGGCCAAGGTGATCCCATTTCCCCATATCTATATATTATATGCACGAAGGGCCTTTCTAGGTTGACTAAATAGAACATACTATGCAAAAATATTCATGGTTTTAAAGCTTCAAGGAATGGGCATGCTATATCACATTTGCTTTTCGCAGATGAATCCCTTGTCTTCTAGAAAGCAACTAAAGAAGAAGGTCGTAGTCTCTCTCAAATACTTTCGACGTACCAAAAAGCATCAGGACAAGAGGTCAATTATACAAAATCTTCCATAGCCTTCAATAAAGGTACTCCTTCCTCATCGCAGGTAACATCTCTAATATCTTTGATATCACAAAATTGGGTGGATTAGGACGATATTTGGGACTGCATGAACATATAGGGAAAAAAAGAAAAGAAGTTTTCCAGTTCATAATTCATAAAGTCAAAGATAAATAGGAAAGTAGGTACTCTAAACTTCTTTCACCGGCTGGCAAAGAGGTCCTCCTAAAATCTGATATCACGGATCTACCAACATATACAATGTCCTGTTTTTTATGCCTAAGACCTTAACCCAAGAAAGTACAAAAGCATTGAAAAACTTTTGGTGGTCTGCATTTCAGGATAAACATTATGTACCATGGATAGCCTGGAGCAAAATCACAGCCTCAAAGAGAGATGGAGGACTTGGGATTAGAGACATGATAGATTTCAATAAAGCCTTATTAGCAAAAGAAGCCTGGAGACTACTCACTCGTCTTGCATCTCTATTGGCTCGACTCTACAAGGCAAAATATTATAAAAGAACAAATTTTTTGAAAGCAAAAAATTACCAGAGCTCAAGTCTAGCATGGAGGAGTATCATCCAAGCTAGACCAATAATCCAAAAAGGGATACACTGGACTGTTAGGAATGGTGCTCAAATAAGAGTATGGCAAGACAACTGGTTACTTGGAGGATCTAATACCAAGCCACTAGGAACAAGCAGAATTACCCATCCCAATCTTCAAGTTAAGGATCTTCTAGTCAACGGTACATCCTCATGGAATCAACCTCTCTTACAACAACTATTTCAACATGAGGATGTCTAAAGAATAATGCGTTTTCGTCCAAGTGTAACAGGAAGCAATGACTTACTATATTGGAGGCTAAGCAAAACTGGAGAGTACACAGTCAAGTCAGGTTATCATGTCCAAAATCACTTAGACGAAGAAGATGCACATTCTGGTCAGGTTATAACTTTCTCCTTTTCTCAATTGCGTAACCAAATCATCAAAGAATTATGGAAATTAAATGTTCCACCTAAACTCAAGATTTTTTGGTGGAAAGTGATCCATAATGGGTTACCAGTAGCTACTAATTTAGTTGGAGGGGGAGGTAGAATAAATTCTGATTGCCAGCTCTGCGGTGAAGGCGTTGAATCCATATTTCACTTACTATTTGAATGTAGAGTATCCAAAGAGATATGGAGTTTCGCGTGCCCTGAAATGTCACAGAGCTTAACTAGGAGTATAGGTCTCTTACACTCAGTGCAAATCATAATTAAGGATAGTGTAAGAGAAACACATGGTTCTTAGGGTGGATGTTATGAAAAATGTGAAACAAACTGTTATTTAAAAATAATAGGGTTCATATAGTGCAGATCATTAAGTCAGCCATTATGGACATTGATATATGGAAGGAAGCCTTGCTCCATAATGAATCTACTGAACCATCCACTCGTGTTACCCATCCGCATTCCATTGATGATATTCTTCCTCAAGAACAATGTTACTACTGTGTTGCTGATGCTTCATGGATATCTGGTAAAAAAAAAGCAGGTATAGGGTGGTCCTTACACAATCGACAAGGCACCTGTATTATCCAAGGGAGTTCAGCAATCGCTCCGACAAGTTCATCACTTGAAGCAGAAGCAATGACAACCTTGCTAGCCGTTCAACAACTACATCAGGTGAGATAAAGCAACATAATGTTTCTAGGAGATAATGCACAACTTTACAAGAGTTTGGAAGGCCACGAGGAGAGTAAGAACAACAATAGTAGTTGCAATGAAGCTTTCATAATTGTCCAAGATATTATCGACCTCTTTAAACTCAACAAGTTTTCTTTTAGAAGAGTTCTTAGAGCACCCGCAACGCAAGGTCCTTAGGGGGAGTCCTTAAGAAAAAAATAATTAAATAATCAGTGGACCCCATGAATAGTTAAGAATTCGATCCTTAAAACCCCTCACTAAGGATCGATCCTTAGGGAATCCTTACACTGTTCGCGGGCCCCCGCGACACGTGGCGGCCCGCGATTAGTTAAATTTTTTTTTTTTTAATAATCTAAAAAAAAAAATAATAATAAAAAAAGGAATAGTTAAGGATCCGCAATGGGTAACACCATTGCGGATGCTCTTAGAGATCTTATATCTCAGGTTTGATCAGTTAGCAAAAAAAAACAAGGATAATAAATCGAAAATATGTAATATCTTGGCTTCTTAGTTGAACATTGTACCTTATTTCAAGTTAATGAAAATGTTACAATAAGAAAAGATCGAGTAATAAAGAAAACAATGCCACATAGACTTTGGATATATTATAAACTAAAAAGAAAGAGAACATGCATGGTGAAGGGAAGGTGCTACTTGGCCAATACCAATCAGCGAGAAGAAAATATAACATGCGAACCATCTTACCATAGCAAAATCACTTAAAATAAATCCTAACAGATCCAACGGTCCATATTAACTACAAAAAGATTGGACGATCACCTTTAAAACAATATCTGGATTCTATGAAACAGAACACAACACACACAACACAACACACCTTTCGATTAATCTTTTTGTCTGAATGGACAAAGCACGCGACATCTCTATGTCTTTTATCTTCTCTCTCCTCCCTAAAAAAACCCGAGTTTCAAGAGAGAATGAGAGAGAAAGAAAGTAAAGAAATCTGAAATCAGTCTCCTTTAGCTAAGCTTAAGCTTCTGAAGCAGCTTCTCGAGCTCAAAAACAAACCCTAGTTGAAAAAAAAACAAAAATGGCGCCGACACAAATGCTGCTACTGCAGCTTCTTCCTCTCCTCCTCATTTTCTTCAACCGGGTCGGATCAGTACCCACCGACGAGTTACAGACATTGATGAACATCAAAAAGGAGCTAGACCCAGAAGGCAAACACCTCGTTTCATGGAGCATCAATGGAGATCTGTGCAAGGACTTCGAAGGCGTTGGCTGCGATTGGAAAGGACAAGTTTCCAACATATCTCTACAAGGGAAAGCTCTTTCTGGTAAACTCTCTCCGGCCATTGCAGAGCTTAAGCACTTGACGGGTCTGTTCTTGCATTACAATGCTCTTGTCGGAGACATCCCTACAGAACTCGGTAACTTGTCGGAGCTTACGGATCTTTATCTCAATGTTAACAATCTCTCCGGGGAGATTCCTTCTCACATTGTGAAGATGGAAAGCTTGCAAGGTTAGTTTTTTTTTTTTTAATTTGCTTTAATAAATTTATCATTCAAGATAGATCTTGGTTTCTGCAAAAAAAAGAAAAAAAAACTTGTCCCAAGGTTATTCAATGGAGATGTTGAAATCTGAAAATGTTACCAGAAGATTTTTTTTTTTGAATTTAATGCGTTAATGATGTGTCTTCAAAAACGTCCTTTTCATCTCCTTTGTTTGGGATTTTTTCTTTTTGTAACCTTCTTCTAAGGAAGAAAAGTCAATAACTTTGTGCTATTTGAAAACAAAAGAGACAAACTTTGAATTTGAACCATTAATTGCTTACTGCTTCCAAATTACGACGGACTTTGAATTGAATGAAGATGTTTGTACTTTTCTTGAACAATCTTGTTCATTTAGATTATTGATTTAGTTACTTCAAAAGGCTTTAACTTGGGAGTTTGAATTAGTACTAGGGCCAGGTTTCCTAATCTAGAACTCACTTCTAAACCTGTGTATTAGTGTATTTGAAGTTAAGACAAAAACTGAACTTTAAAAGCTTGTTTTTTTTTTTGGTTTTGTCAATCTGGTGGTCCTCATTCTTGGTTTTCTCTCTATTGTGGTGTAGTTTTGCAGCTATGTTACAACAATTTGACTGGAAGTATTCCAAGGGAGATTGGTTCACTAAAGAAGCTCAGTGTTCTTGCTCTTCAGTCTAACAAACTCACTGGTGCTATACCCGCGAGTTTAGGGGATTTAAACTCGTTAGAGCGGCTAGATTTGAGCTATAATCGCCTGTTTGGTTCTGTACCTGCTAAATTAGCTGGTCCTCCTCTGCTTAGAGTTCTCGATATCCGCAACAACTCGCTCTCTGGCAATGTACCTCCTGGTAATAATACTCTTTCTGTCAGTTTGTTAGAAACAAACTTTATGTATATTTGTAGTATTACTCATTTGATTTATGTTCCTTTTATTCTGTTATGCCCATTTTGACAGTACTGAAGAGATTGAGTGAAGGTTTTGTTTTTGAGAACAACTTGGGGCTATGTGGAGCTGAGTTCTCGCCTTTGAAACCTTGCAATGGCACAGCTCCTGAGGAACCAAAGCCGTATAGTGCAACCGTGACCGGTCTCCCATCACGGGATATACCGGAATCAGCTGATCTTCAGTTACCTTGCAATGGAACTGAATGTAGTGCTCCTCCAAATTCTCACCAAGGCTCAATATTGATCGGTTTGGTTGTCTCGACCATCGCCTTGTCTGCCATTAGCATCCTCTTGTTCACACATTACCGCAGACGCAAACAAAAGCTTTCAACTGCTTATGAGATGTCTGAAACGGGACTCAACACCAAAGGAGGAGGAGGCTTCAGGAAGAACAATGGTTCTCCATTGGCCAGTCTTGAATATTCCAATGGTTGGGATCCGCTCTCAGACAATAGGAATCTCAGTATCTTTGATCAGGAGGTTATCCAAAGCTTTAGATTCAACCTAGAAGAGGTTGAAACCGCTACTCAGTATTTCTCAGAAGTGAATCTGCTTGGAAGAAGCAACTTCTCTGCGACTTACAAAGGAATCTTGAGAGATGGTTCTGCTGTTGCCATCAAACGGTTTAGTAAAACCAGTTGCAGATCAGAAGAACCAGAGTTCTTGAAAGGACTCAACGTGTTGGCATCTCTCAAACATGAAAATTTGGCAAGGCTGAGAGGTTTCTGCTGTTCAAGAGGCCGTGGAGAATGCTTTCTCATCTATGATTATGCTCCCAATGGAAATCTTTTAAGCTATCTTGATCTCAAAGATGGTGATACACATGTCCTTGATTGGTCTACCAGAGTATCCATCGCCAAAGGCATCGCAAAGGGTATGTTTTTCCCTCTGCTGTTCTTGATTTGCTTCCATATAATCTTATGTATGCTTTTTATGTGTGTGTGTGTTGTAGGAATTGCTTATCTACATTCATACAAAGGAAACAAACCAACGTTGGTTCATCAAAACATCTCAGCTGAGAAAGTCCTGATCGACCAGCGATACAGTCCCTTGCTCTCGAACTCCGGTCTGCACACACTTCTCACAAACGACATTGTCTTCTCTGCGGTCAAAGACAGTGCAGCAATGGGCTATCTCGCTCCAGAATACACCACAACAGGAAGATTCACCGAGAAATCTGATGTCTATGCTTTTGGGGTTCTTGTATTTCAGATACTCTCTGGGAAACAGGAGGTTAGGAATCTGGTTAAGCTTGGAACCGAAGCGTGTAGGTTTCATGATTACATTGACCCAAATCTTCAGGGAAAGTTCTTTGAATATGAAGCCACGAAGCTGGCGAGAATCGCGTGGTTGTGTACACATGAATCTCCCATTGAGAGACCGTCCGTGGAAGCTGTTGTTCATGAGCTTGGGAACTGTAGTAGCTGTCTCTGAGGCTAATTGTTGTCATGTACCTTAGGAATCAAGGAAGGGGTTGTTAGTCGCATTTTCTTGTGTTTAGGGTTTAGAAAGGCTGCTTTTCCCCTTCTTGCCCATGTTTGAAACTGTTAAGTGTGTTGGTTTTCTTAGCTAATTGTTTTTGTTAAGATTCTTGAATTTCGTTCTGTTTGCATCAAGAAGACGCCATGTTCCTTGATCTTTTCTCAAAATGATCCATCAATTATGTGCTTAATTGAAGTATTCTA